>JBAMBJ010001459.1:0-32782 GCA_037043495.1 Drosophila recens | reverse complement strand
TAGAAATGATAGTTAACAGATGTTAATTTCAAATTTATTTCTAGTTTTATACTTTATTTGACATTATTTTCTTAAAAAATAATTTAACCGCATGTTATCCCTTATCGAAATCTGCTGTTAAGTTTTTACTCCACCGAAACCACTTTGCCCAGGAAAGTTATACCGATAGTATCGTCGATAGCATTATTGCTCGCTGTTAATAACAGTTTGGCAACATGTTAAGCCTGTGCCTCTGTACATATTTATGTTAGTTATTTATTTTCACACTGTTTTCAGGTTAACTTTGTTGTTTGGCACAATTTTTACTTAATTACAATGGGAAAACGTCGAACGCAGTCTCTGATCGACTCCAATTCGAGTGATAGTGATAGCGACGCAGATACCAATTTGGAATCGGTAAGTATTGCGCATTTAGATGCCATGACGCCCTTGTGGGCAGCCGCCAATGAATGCGAAAGGGATGAAAGGGACGCAAGATGTAAAAATCCATAATTATTGTGCACACCTATTGCAGGACCTGTTGTCGCTGGCGAGGAAGCGAAAGAAGCCGAGCAATGCCACAAAGGCCAGCAATGCCAACTCCAAGTCGGACTCCGACTCCGACTGGGCAAACAACAAAGCGGGCGCGCCAGCGTCGAAGAAGAAGCGCCCGAAGAAGGCGAGCAGAGACTCGAGCTCCTCGGAGGAGAACTGGGATGACGACAGCCAAGATGAGGCGCCAGCGGCCGTTGAGAAACGCCCTGAGGCAGAGCCGAAGCAGAAGCAGCAGCCAGACAATCTCAGCGAGCAGGAGGAGGGCGAGGTGTCGGACAGTGACTCCGACAATGACAACGACAAATCCAAATCAAAGTCATCCTCATCATCTGGCTCCGGCTCGGACTCGTCCAGTTCATCGTCATCGAGCTCCGATTCGGAGTTCGACGATGGCTACGATGACGATCTGATGGGTGACGAGGAGGATCGCAAGCGGCTCAACGGCTTGTCCGAAAAGGAGCGTGAAACGGAGATCTTCAAGCGGATCGAGCAGCGCGACATAATGCGAACCCGATGGGAGATCGAAAGGAAGCTGAAGCTCGCCCGCCGTGGCGAAAAGAACGAAAAGTCCAAGACGAAGGGGGACCGTGCCAAAAAGAAGTCGAAGAAGGAGAAGCGCAGCAAGAAAGCCAAGGAGATGGCAGCACCCGTGCCGGCTGCAACCACAGCTGACCAGGATGCCAGCAGGAACAGTGCAATCGAGGCGCGTGCCTCGGCCAAGAGTCCCTCGCCCATGCCCTCCAGCCGCGAGGGACCATCCACATCGAACTCGGGCTCCGGTGGCACCAGCAGCAGCGCCGAGAAGAGCTCCGAGGAGCAAGGCGCCGGCGGCGTATCCGACTACTTTGATCACAAAGAGCGCTCCAAGGAGCGCAAGAAGAACGTCGAGGCGAACAAGACGGACGACAAGCGGAGCAATGCAATGGCCATGCTCAAGGCCAAGCGAGAGGGCAAAGCCAAGCGAGGTAGGCATCCTTAGCTGCTCCAAGATCTCTATATACTTTAATTCCCATGATTAATCTCATATACTTGCATTTGCAGAGGAGGAAGAAGCCAAACGACAAGCGGAACGCGACCGTGATGATGACAAGGAGGAATTGGAGAGTGTCTCTGGCTGCAAATCGGCTGTGAAGCTGAAAGCATCCGAGATCTACTCGGACGACTCGGGCAGCAGCGACTGGGATGACGACGAGAAGCCAGCGGGCAAGCGATCACGTTCGGCCAGCAGCAAAGCCTCCAGCGAGTCGGAGGACGACGAGAAGGCCACAAAGAGTCCCGTGTTTATAACCAACCGCGAGGATCTCAACAAGTTGCGGCTGTCCCGCTTCAAAATGGAACGCTTCGTCAATCTGCCCATATTCGAGAGCACAGTCGTCAATTGCTTTGTGCGCATCAGCATTGGCAACAACGGCCAGAAGCCCGTTTACCGTGTGGCCGAAATCACGGGCGTTGTGGAGACTGGCAAGATCTACTCGCTGGGCACGACACGTACCAATCGAGGGCTGAAGCTCAAGCACGGCACGCAGGAGCGTGTCTTTCGGCTGGAGTTCATATCGAATCAGGAATTCACAGAGACCGAGTTCAACAAATGGTACGAGATCTGCCAGCAGCAGCATGTACCGATGCCGACAATCGACCTGATCGACATCAAGGCGAATGACATTAAGAAGGCCCTCAACTACGAGTTCAAGGACGAGGACGTGGACAAGATTGTGGAGGAGAAGAATCGCTTCCGCAACCGGCCCACCAACTATGCCATGAAGAAGACCTGCCTCATGAAGGAGCGCGACGCGGCCATGCTGCGTGGCGACTACGACATTGCCAACGATCTGGGCCAGCAAATCGATCAGCTGGAGAGTCGTGCCTCCGAACTGGACAAGAGACGCTCGCACAGTCTCAATTTGATTTCCTACATCAACGATCGCAACCGCAAGCGCAACGTGGAGGATGCGGAAAAGGCCATCATGGAGGAGGCGCGTGCCAACAAGGGCCTGAAGATATCCGATCCGTTCACGAGACGCATCACACAGCCCCGCATGGGCTTCAAGGGTGGCGTCAAGAAGGACGACGACGATGTGTTGCCAGCACCGTTGCCGCCACCGCCGCCAGGCAAAAAGAAGAACGAAACGAGCACTTCCAATGCGAAGCCAACGGACAGCAAGGACTACAGCTTGTACTCGCTGCATGACTTTGACATTGAGCTGGATGTGCCACTGCCAGGTAAGCTTCAGTGACTTTAGATCTCCATGCTTAGTTAGCCATTTAATAACACTCTCTCGTCGCGTCGCGTCTCATCTAATTGCAGTGAATAGCGCAAATGCGCTGCCCAAGCCGGCGAACAAGCCAACCGAGACGGTGTCCAAGCGTTCGCTGAACCTGGAAGACTACAAAAAGAAGCGCGGCCTCATCTAGCTGACTTATCAATCGCATCGTTCAATTAATGGCGTACTCTATATCCACATACATATATTTGCTTAGGTTAGTGTTGGTGTTGCGAGTAATTAAACGTAAACGATGATTTGATTAAGATGAGGATGAGGATGAGAAGTAGGAGAAAGAATGTTTGTCAACTCTCGCTCTCCATTTAAAGCAGTACGCAAATGAATCACCTATAGGCATAGTTTACAAATTGTATTATGTTTACGAATATATTGCTTTGCAATAATAGAAGACCGTATACGTTCATTCTCATTCGATCGGAAGTGATTGACCATGTTTAGGGTTCAGTCTACAATATTTTCAGAGATCACAATTTGCATACCGTTGATGTATGTCGGATATGTCTGTGTCTGTGTCTGTTTGTGCGTGTATGCGTGTGATTCACTTTTAATTTATGAACAACAATTAGCTGAATTTTACAAGTTTACAATTTTACAATTACAAGCAAAAACAAAACAAACTCATACACTTATTATATATTATTGTAATTATACATAGTCTAAGGGTCACAAATCCTTTGTAATTTTGTTTAGCGTTAAGTTCAAACATTGTATTAGTTGCTGTATAATCTATCTAATTTTTGCCCTAAATAAACCTTTACTTAAGACATGCGTACATACATATTATATATACAAACACATAAAGTACTTCTAACGTTGATTCCCCCCATAAACCTAAATATATAAAAGCATGATATTAAATGCTGTAATTATAATGCGTCGGTTGTAAGCATTGAACGCTGTATTAAATTAAAAAGAAATCAATTTAAATGTAGCCAGGTCGAAACAATAAAAGTTCTACAATATAATACACAAAATGTTGAGCAACATTTCAGTTCCATATCTAGACTGTCTACTGTCCACTTTTAATTGCTCGCTCAACTGTACCATGTGGAGAACTTGAGTCGGACTTGAGTCCAGTTTCATTTCAGTTTTTGACGCATCTTTTAATTGGTTTGCAGTTTGTTTGCGCAGCTGTTTGGGGCCCCCTTCGAGTTCCATCCGTATCCCATCCGTAATTTAATTAATTCGATCAAATTGTCTTTTAATTGAATGTGCGATCGTGTTTCAAAAAAAGAGTTCAAATTGAAACTACACAACTATCTAAAGGTCACAGCCGAATTGAGAAGTTGTAGATACATATATAAATTACGACATGCTTTCAACGGATTTACCACTATAAATTCGATATCTAATAAAGTTCTACATTAAAAATATTTTTTAGTTGACAATCTGTCAGAAAATTTGTGTTTCCCTTATTTACAGATAGATTGTCAGAGAAATAATGTCAAAATGATTTATAATATTTTATTCTTTTTGATTAGTTTTCTAAATAGAAAGCATAACTTTAGGTTTTAGATTTACATACATACATAACTGTCCTTATATATAGAGAGACTTTGTGAATTAAAACCCTAAGATGTTATTTTTTAATGAAAAATTAATAAAATGTTAGAGACAAATTAATATAGGGCTATAATAGAAAGTTTCCTCTCAAAATCTTACTTACAATATTTTAAATGGATTTTAAAGTAATATTAAGGAAACGAAAGAAACGAGATAAAAGTTAAGAAAACACGAAAAAAAAGTAATTCGCGATCTGTTATTATAAATAATAAACCAGCTGCAAAAGGAACTGCGTATGAGAATGAGATGAATGAGAATCCAACTATTATGCAATAATTTAAAAAAAAAACGAATACAAATAATATACAATATACAGATATAATATGTGCATATGAAAGTGCACTTCCGGTAAATGATTTTTTCTTTTTATCTATTTTTTTGTTAAAATCTTTGCATTCAATTCACAATATACACGATGGTACATAGGGGAATGAGTGCGTGGTCCGAATGGACAGAACTTCAGTTTGGCCACCAGTCAACACCACGTTGTGAATGTGGCTGATCCGATCACAATGATGATGAGCCAAGGGAGGGAGACAGAGGACAGCGGAAAATGCATGCATATTTACCATTGTGGCACAATGACATTTTATCTCAAAGTATGCAACAGAAGCACGTTCTCTGAAGCGGAGAGATGCGAGTGTAATAGATCAGAAGTAACGGCAGCATCTGAATCGGAATCTGTATCTGAATCTGAATCAGAATCGGATTCAGAATTCACAATTTAGAATTCAGAATGCTGGGAACTAGCGATGCGTATCCCATGGCGTGGGTGTTTGTGTTTTGTGGGGACGCTCTGCTGCATCTGTAGATACTTGTGTGTATACTTATAGATACATATGTATCTCAAGCGTTGCCGAACATTAAAGGCTGCTAATCAACCGGCATTCAAAGCAAAGAGCAAGTGGCTTTTTTCTGAGCTGTCTTTGTCACTCTGTCACTCTGAGACGCCTTCGTCTCATTGTCACTGCTGTCCCCCTCCTCGACAGACGCCTCGTGAAGTGTTCGTTAGGGGACGCCGACTCGGATGCGACTGTGGCATGCAACAGATCCACATCGGCAGCTCAAGCGATCAGTTCGACTCGCGACTCCAAACGCGTCGGAACATTTTCCAAGTTCAATTTCAATTTCAATTTGTGACACGCGTCCCACTTGTAATAGATTCATTCGATTACGATTACGAGCTCGTGCATTAGAAACGTCGTTAAATCGCAGTCTGTCTCTCTAATTTAATTTACATTTAAATTCAAGTGCTTGGAATATGTGTGCCACAAAGTGCTCAATTGATCTGTTCATATCGCTGATCCTCCTGCTGCTGCCGCGTTTAATTAGCGGCGAGCTCAATTTCAACAATGATCTTGACAATAATCAGAAATTTAAAAGTATTCCCACAACCATAAAAACCTATGAAAATGACACCGTTCTCCTGCCGTGCTATTCGGACAGTAAGCGCTATTAAATATCCAAATCTAATTTACATTAAGTTACATTCGATTGTTAAGTATCTCAGAGATGCACTATAAATAGCTAAATGTGTTTAGATGACCAATATTAATGGGCCTTGAAAGTGCTCCTTTGTGGAGGCAATTGGAACCGAACAATGGCATTTAATTCGACTCTACAACTTGATTGACAATATTACGAGCATAAAGCCCCGGGAATGACTTCACAATGGTCAGCCAAGGAAATTCATCGTTCATCACAATGGATTTTCTCAATTTCTTTTTAAATTTTTCACAATAGAAATACATACACTTAAACGGATTTCATTAATTTAACGTCTTACTGCGATAAGATTTTTGTGGAAGGGCTTCCAATTATTGTCTCATAAAAGAGTTGTTGACAGACAACATATAGATACATAGATCTAGTTACTAGATCAGACTAAAGTATATTTTTAATTCAATTGTGCTGCGACACCCAAACTCAATATAACTAAGTTTAATTGAATTTCTGAGACGATTCTTACCAAAGTAGATCGTTTTTAAAATATATTTCATTTAAATCGAATAATATCTAAAGTAATATCATATCTTAAGTATCTTTTGGGTGTGATCTCTCTTGTCACATAAGATCGAATATTATATATTTTTCCTTTGAAATCCAATCATATATTAAAGTATCTGATAGATACAGCAGTATTTTTTGGGTGTGGGACATTATTCTTGTCACAGAAAATGGTATTTTAAGGCCCTATTCTCTTTCAGCAAAAAATTGTTTTCGACTTTTTTTTTTTGCATTTATTTATAGCTTGGGTAGCTGTGAATATGCCCCTAAAAGGATTTTTAGAATTTCGAAATACTTAAGGAGATATGGCCATTTTTATCCAGCAATGTTAATGTTAATGCATGTGAAGTCAAAACTTTAAACGCGTTTATCTCGAAACCAAGTTTTTCGAGCTGGCGGCCACGATTCCGCCAGTTCTACTGAACCGATTTGGATGAAACAAAGTTTAATCGACGTAGAATTGTCACCATTCTGGCCCGAAGTAAAATAAAAATTTTGCGATTTTTTTGCTATTTTTTTTTTACACTAAACTACAAAAAAATGGGTCCAAATTCGATTTTCAATTTCAAGTGGCCGCCATTTTGTCAAAAAAAATCGCAACATTTTTATTTTACTTCGGGCCAGAATTACATCTATGCTGATCATAACCCCGTTTTTTTTTCCATTTCCGACGCTCCGGAGACCCGGAATCGTGGCCGCCGTGACGACACCTTTTTTTTGCACCACCAACTTTGAAGTCTCATTACTTTTTGAACAGCCCTCGTATCGAGGCAAAGAAATTTTTTTTTTTCTTTCATTCATTACTAATTCAATAAAAAAAACAAAATTCAAATATCTTTTTGCGTTTTCAAATGAGAATTTTTTCAAAAAAGGTCCAAAAACAGCAAGCTGAAGGAGAATAGGGCCTTAAATATATTTCATCAAAGTTTAGTGAATTCTCAAAGTATCTGAAATATACATCTGTGTGTATATTCCCACAGATAATAGAAAACTAAATTATTTTATGCTTGTCACAGAAGCCTAAAATTAAATATGTTAAATTGAAATCTTATTATTTATAAAAGATAAATAAGTATCTTTTGGCAGTGTGAATAGAATCTTGCCATAAAAAATCAAATTGAATATATATTTCATCAAAGCTTAGTTAAATTTAAAAGTATCTTAGAGATACATAAGAAAGAAATTTACACATATGTATTTTATTGATATCTAATTATATGCAAAGGTTTTATTTAAATACATAAGTATCCTTTGGATCTGGGAGATTGGACTTGTCACAGCAAATCGTAAATTAAAAATATTTCAATAAAATCCAAACACATATAAAAGTTTCTGATAAATACATAAGAACCTCTTGGCAGTGTGAATTGAATCTTGCCATAGAAAATCGAATTAAAAATATATATTTCTTAAAATTTTAGTTAAAACTTAAAGTATCTGAAAGATACAAAGGTGTCTATTGGCTGTGCGAGATGATTCTGATCATTAAATTGAGTTAATTGAGTTTGACCAACTCTATTTGCAGCTCCATTTCAGTATGTGCGCTGGCATCGGGACAATGTGCCGTTGGTGGACTCGCGGCATCCGGAGGTTCTTCCCCCCGAGCGCATTGTGCTCTGGTCGAACGGCAGCTTGCAGGTGTCCAATGTGAAGGCCGAGGACACCGGCGACTACTACTGCGAGATCATGTCGAACAGCCATCAGGCCGTGCAGCTGCATGCGATCGAGGTGCAGTATGCGCCCAGCGTGGCCACCGAGCCCAGCGGCGTCCTGGAGCTGGCCATTGGGGCCACCTTCGAGGTGGTGTGCCTGGCCCAGGGAGTGCCCCAGCCGGCAATCAGCTGGCGGCTCAACGGCAACACCTTGGACCAGTACAGCAATGCGGCCAATCGCCAGAGTCACATCTTCGAGATCAAGTCGCGCAGCATGGCGGGATTGATCGAGTGCCTGGCGGTGAACGGAGTGGGTCAACCCGCCGTCGCAGGTGTCCAGCTTCATGTGCTCTGTAGGTTAAAATGATCAACAGTTGGACTATTCCTGTAATCCCAATTCCCTTCCGGTTCTAGTTGCTCCCGAGCTGTCCCTGCCACAATCTGTAGTCTACACCAAGGTCGGAGATTACGCTCGGCTGGAGTGCATTGTGGAAGCGGCACCGCTGGCGACGCTGCAGTGGTTCCATCACGGCGTGCCCGTTCACATGGGCGCCCAGATCTACGGCCGGGAGGCGGAGATGCGTGTCAGTCACTCCCAGGACAGCTACGTCAGTCACGTCGAGCACTCGCTGCACGTGCGCAAGGTGCGCGACTCGGACATGGGACAGTACGAGTGCCGGGCCAGCAACGCCATTGGCTTCAAGAGCGCCACCGTCGAGCTCACTGGACGCCCGATGCCCTGCGTCTTCAAGATCAATCCCGGCACGCAGAGCTCCACGTCCCATGTGCTCGTCTGGCAGACGGAGAGCATGCTGCCCATTATGGAGTTTAAGCTGAAATTCCGACAGATTCCATCAGGTTCGTATGGCAAGTTATTTAATTATTTATCAGTTAAATTAATATAATTTACAATTATTAATAATTATCAGGAATTAAGACCGTAACCATAACCGTAACCATTACGTTGTTTAGTTGCAATCATCTGTTATTAAAATCTAAAATTAATTTTTACATTTTCCCTATTTCAATTTATATTTTGATCTCAATAAAAAGATCCAAATTTTTTAGATTTTCGAATATTTGTTTTCAAATTTATATTTCTTTAACATTTTTAAAATTTGCTTTATTTAAACTGAAATCATACCGCTATTTCGAAACCGAAACACTCAAAAAACCGATAGCCGTTACGTAACCGAAAAATACAAATTTTGCTTTACCAAAAACCTAAATGCGAACTTAATGAAACTGAAACCGATATTCGTTTCGGCTTTAATCCCTGAATCTCATTTTATAGTTAATTATAAATTATAATATATTATATAAATTATAATATATTATATAAATTAAATTATAACTATAAAATGAGATTGAAACAAAATTATTATTATAGTAATATTCAACTTATATTTAGAATCAATCGAATTTTAATATTTGGTCTCTTATTTGGATAGCGAATTTAACAAAACCCATCAGAACCAACTGGACAGAGCTGACAATTCCAGCTCAAGTTACCATTGGTGAGTAGTCCAAGAAATGGAATTCGGCAAACAAATAAATTTAGGATAAATAAAAAACAAACAAACAATCATTCAAATATTACTTGATAAAGCTAAAAGTTTATTTGTGTTTATGTTTAAATTAAAAACTTAAGAATGCCACAAAACAATAAACGTATTTATGCCAATCTCAGGTCCAATTTACATCACATCGTATACTCTGCACGGACTGCAGCCGGCGAGTCTCTTTGAGGTCTCAGTGCTGGCCAGGAATAGCTTTGGCTGGAGTGACAACAGCAAGATTGTGCGATTTGCAACTGGCGGCGAAGGTGAGTCTATATCTACTACACTCTATATTCTAATATATACTATAACTTATACTTCTAAATGTTCAAGTTGAGCTGCCCAATTATTCAACGGAATCGGAACTGCAATATGATGCCACGGAGGAGACTTTTGACAATGAGATAACCCAGAGATCTCACGTCTTCACAGCGAGCATGATACATGACGGAGCCGGAGTTGGCCGTGTTTACAGTGTCTTCTTGGGTTATATAACGATAGCCTTACACATTTGTCTCGCAATACATTACACATAAATTATACACATATGATACTCTTACTTTGTACTGATTTCCATGTTCCAAAAATAAATATAGTATGACAAAATCAATCATAATTAAAATTTAAATAGTATACTTTGTTCAGTTCTTTGTGGAGGGAGCAGCATAGATCTCTTCAGGCTCACGCTCTGGGCCAAGCCACCACAAGGCGTCAAAGACGATCAACTGCAAGAGACCTGCGCCGGCTGCACAATCCTCGAACGGGATTGGCGGCAGTTCCCGCTTGACATGACTGGCGTATAACTTCAGCATTTGATTATTCAATCCCAGCAAGGAGATGGGCTTGTCGCGGTGCTCTTCGTGGCTCCACATTTCGAGCAGGATGCCTGGCAGTTGGTTAACATAGTCCATCAGCGGCAGCATAGCGTTCATATTCTTTGTGGTATTGCTATTGATGATCCCGTTCAGCTGCTCCTCGTACGTACTCCTCGTAAGCAGCGCATTTTCCAAGCGCATGGAGCAACGCACACAGGCCGAGCAGAACATGTTCCTGAGCACCTGCTGCAGATCCCGAATGTCACCAATACACGGCAGCATTGCGAATCCGCTCTCCTCGACCAACTGCGTCACAGCTGGCAAGTTGAGTCTGATCTGATCACAAGCAATGGCCACAAAGTTATTCAACTCTTTAGCTCTCAGTTCCGTCAGTATGTAGGTGAGTGCTTTGGCAATGTTCTCCGGGGTAATGATCTGCAAAAGTGATTGCTTGAAATCAAAGAGGACCAAAGGGAATCATCACTTACCGTTGTCTGCAGTATTCCCATCTCAGCATCCTCGCTGGCAATGTTCTCACTGGAGATTAGCTGAAATGCAGTTGCAGTTGCTCCTGGCACAACAGTTTTCATAATTCAAATAGCTAACTTACGGGCAACTCGAACTCCTCCGTCTGTTCATCCCAGCTGCGCAACTTCATCGTGCTCCTCGCATAGCAAAGATTATGTTCTTGGCCATTGGTTCGTGACAGGAAAATAACAAATATCTGCAAGAATGAATCATTTTAAATTACATTCCCTGCTCCCTTTGCAATTCTCACCTTATGCACATATGGCACCTGTCGCACCATGATTTCATCCACATTTAACATGTACGTCTTGGAGCGATCAATCCGATCCAGAACCTCGGGATGAAAGTACTCCAATCCCTCACCATCCTCCGTCCTGCGAACGCGCTCAAGTCTCCATTCCACCTTAGTGCCCAGCAATTCGCACTCCGACTGCTTCAAAGCTCGAATCTCCGCAAAGTCGCCAAGTTGAACGCATGCTCCAAACTTTGCGATCGACGGTCGCCTTTGTCGCCATGGCGGCTGCTTGAATCTCTGACGGGCCGACAGCAAGCGTTCGTAGCGTTCCAGCTTTGTGCCCTTTGTGTTTAGGCCATAGGCGTAAAGCTCGCGCTCCAAGTCGAGCGCTGTGAATTCCGACAGCGGCACGGCCATTAATCCAATTGTAAACAAATATTTGCGCAGTGCTTTAAAGCGCCTGAAATGTTCAGTGTTGGAAGCGGCTGAATTTGCAAGTTTCGCGCCAATTGCACATTCTTATCGATATATCGATAGCTATTATTTTTAAAATAACTGAAATGTAGTTTAAATTATTTTCTTTTATTGAAATATTTTCAAATAATCAAAATATCTAATTGTAAATTATGGAAAAATCCAAGGATGAATTCGAAAAAATTAAAATACTTAATTTAAGCAAAATTTAATTGCAGAATAAACTAACTCCCCAATTAATGATCAAAATTATATACCGCATAAGAAACGGTTAAGCTTAGATACTGTTAGGGTGCATTTACACTAGTTGACAAGCTTGTCAATTTTATCTCAGTATGCTGTGCTTTTTACCACTTTTGCTAAGAGTTGACCACAGTTTCTTGGTATACACTAGAGTTGACTAAGCTTCCATCAAAATTTTGAGACTACTTAGATGAACTTCACCAGCTTGTCAACAAGTGTAAATGCACCTTTATGCGACTTAGAAATGTTCCAAAAATCACAATTTTTGGGATTCATTTAAATTTCTCAAACAACCAATAATTTAATGCAGAGTCAATTAAGACGTAAAATAATGATCAAATTGACATTCTGTACGAAAATTGGATAGGTTTTGATAAAGTTATGATAAATATTAGTAATTGAATAAATGGCATTCATTATTAAGTAAAAAAATTGAAAAATTTAGAAAAAATGTTGGATAGTTCGTATAGTTTCAAAAATACTTACATAAACAAACTAATGCAATGCTTATGAAATGATCTCATAAGTGATACATACACTATTTTTTTGATAAAAGTAAATAAATAATCATGAATCTTGCTGACTATGTGTATTTATTCAAGTTAGTCAGCTTGTCTGCATCATAACAGATAACGAATAAATGAATCAAATTGTTGAACTTCCTGAAGCTTATCAAATTTTGATTAAATGAAAAAAGACATAATTCCAGAAAAAATGTATGAGCTGAACTCTGACCAATCATTCAAAATAATTTGTTACCTAACTAAAATGTACTACAGGAATGTATTAATAAATATTGGGATTTACAAAAATATTCTAGCAGTTTGAAATTTTTCGTTTACTTATCATTTTCTACTACTTATTTGTGTTAAATAATAAAAAAAATACTTCTAGAATATTTAAATTACAATGTATTTCAAAATACTCTAATAAACTAAAGCTTTTCAAAAATCGGAGCCTAACAAAAACTCCCTATTTGGCGTGTGAAGGGTATTAATTCAGTATAGGGCTTCCAACAAGAGCAAAATCAACAACAACAATTGACAGTGACATTGCGAGCATCTTTTGGACTCATACTCCGTGTGATTGTCTCTCTCCCTCTCTCTCTCTCTCTCACGCTCAGATAAATTTGGCGCCACAAGAGCAACGCGGAAAAGAAGTGAGCGACACAAATTGTTTACCTGCAGCAGCAGCAGCAGCAAGCAGCCCCAAGAAGCGGCAGAAGCAACAGCAACGAAACGAATAGCAACAACAGCGATGGTGAGAGCAGTGTTCCATTCCCATTCGTTGCGGCGCGCTTTTGGCTTCCAATTGGCATCCAAGCACGCGCTACACTTACTTTCAGTTCTCGTTTGAAAAGCATCGCGACGGGTACGAAACGAGCGCGCAGCGCACCAAACAAAACTCAAAATAAATACAAAAAAAAATAAAAAAAAATACTCCTATCAATACTGCCATTAAGTACTTGAAAACTTCAATTTGTTTTGTGAGCGCACACACAAACATACACAATTAGATTTATCTATCGCTGAGCGAGCAAAAGCTTTTACATTTTGTATCTAAAATGAAATTAAGGGCTCCAAAATAATTTTAAACGGTGTTGAGCGAAAGCGTTGCAAGTGCAAGTGTTACAGCTGGAAGAGCAACCATCTTAGAGGGTGGGGGGCAGGGACGGTGGCGGGGAGCGGAGGTCGGAGGACGGTTACCTGGTCGTAAATCAAAACTGCTCGCACAATATGTCGTCGTCGCTGGTTGCCTTTTGTAACGCTTCAACTGAATATTTGTTGTTGCCTCTCTCTCTTCAACTCTCCAACTCTCTAGCGTCTCCATCTCTATCTTCGCATCCGCACATCGTTCGCATCTCGAATGAACGCAAAACGAAAACCTGTTTATTCCTCTTAATGTTGCGCCGTGTAAATGGCACAGGCACTTCACATTTATCCATCCATTCTTTACCTGGGCAGCAGCAGCAACGTGAGCAGCACTGTCAACAACAACAGCAACAGCAACAACGACGGCGGGTGCAGCTGCCCCAAAGCCTGCCTCTGATTCACACACACACACTGATTCATAATAATAAAATCTTTGCCACTGGCCATGGCAATTTACAAGAAATAATAAAAAAAAAAAAAGAAAAACCAATTCAAATTAAAGTCCCAAATGCATTTTGGCAATCGCCACATTCGCAATTAGAAACAACAACAACAAGAACATCAACAGCAGCAGCAAATATGCAAATGCAATTGTGGCGCATTCTATAAATATATATGTGCAATATGTAAAATACTTGAATACCCCTAACATGCAGTTCTGTCGTCTGTCGCTTGTTGTCGCTTGTTGTTGTTGTCGCCGTTGTTGTTGCTGTTGCCGGCTCTCTTCCCAAAATGTACAGCAAACGAAAGCGAAAAGAATGAAAGGAAATGGGAATGGAATGAAATTGACGGCGACAGAGGCTGTTGTAGGGCAGCAGGAGTCCGACACAGATGGACACAGTTGGGGCAGGGGATAAAAACAACATACATACATACATACATACATACATACATACATACATATACAACAGCGAATTGTATTATTTACAGTACAAAGTTTTCAATTCAATTTTGAGGCAAGGCATTTCAATTTCCAATTCCAATTCCCATTCCCCAATGATCGTTGCAATAGCAAACTGAGCGCAGCTGCAGCTGCCTCACCACACACACACACACAGCCCTACGTCTGCACTTGTGTGTGTAAACTTGGAGCACAATGTAAATAAACAAACGCCAAATAGACCAAAAAAACGAACCAAAAAAAAATGAAGACAAGGCAAGACAAGTCCAAGACAAGCAAGTAAGCAAGCAGTGATTGCTGCGACCCCAAGACGAAGACAAAGACGAACGACTGTCGTATGGAGAGGGCAGTTCTAAGAATATTGGCAGAGTTTATAGTTGACGTCATTCTTAAAAAAAAGTGTGAAAAAAACTGCAAATAATTAATTTTGATTTTTATCGATTCTGCAGTTAGAATATTTGAAATTTAAGTTTACCTTTTGTTACGCTCAGTTAATTTGAATTATTAGTGGGAAGTTTTAAGAATATTTAATGTTTTTCCAGCTGACGTCATTTCCAAAAAAGAGTGTGAAAAAAGAGCTGAAAATAATTATTTTTGATTTCTATCGATTCTGCAGTTAATATATTTAAAAGTTAACTTTACCGTTTGTTACGCTCAGTAAATTATTAGAGGAAAGTTTCAAGAATATTAGCCCTTTTTTCCAACTGACGTCATTCCTAAGAAAAGTGAGAAAAATTAACTGAAAGTAATTAATTTTATATTTGATTGACTCTGCAGTTGAAATATTTGACAGTTAACTTAAACTTACGTTTATAAAGTACGCTCAGTTATTTTAAATTATTTTGCATCTGATTAATGTCACTTTAAAGCAAAATTTCTCAAGGAAAATAGTTGCTTATGCCTTGAGCGACCCTCGTTAGAAGCAATGTCGACAGAGGAAAAAGCCCAGTTCCATTTTACGTTTGTACCTTGCGCTCGCCATTGATAAATATATTCGAAACTGCTCGTTTTTGTGATAAGCACGAGCTTTTTTTATGGCCTGCACTTGTCATATGGTAGCTTAAGGTGTTATAGACCCTATTTGTATTTTCATTTTTTTTTATCACTTTGGACCAAGTTTAGAGAATTTGTTTTCGCATTCTAACACAATTTAACGCTTTACTCAAATGGGTCGAAAGATATTCGCAAGTGTTTGTGGGGAGTGTGAAGTGAGTGCATTCGAGTATTTGCGCTCAGTAGGCAACAACCAAATACGAGTACTCGTACTCGTACTTGTAGTCGTACTCTTAGTATGTGTGTCAATATACAAATGAATATTCAGTATTCGTTTGTTGCATCGACTTAAAACGATTGCGAGACATTGCAAATGTATTTTGTGAGCAGCATACATACATGTGTACATAGAACAAATACCTAAATATCTTATACATAATGTACATAGGTCTATGTACCATGTGTAAACATGCGGCAGCACGAATGTATCTTTAAATGTTTGCATTTGCATACCCTGTACTTTTTGAGGGTACTTTTAGTGTATCAAAAGGCTTGAAATTTGTTTTATACAGTAAAAAGTTAAAACTAAAGTTGTTCCTTTCATTTCACTAGTTTCATCTGTATATAAGATTAATTGGGGAACAGACAGAATACCATTTAAAGCACTTAAGAAGAATCCTTTATTAATTTTAATAAACACTTGAAGTGCTTTTAAATACCCTCTGTATCTTACTAGAAATAGCTTTGAATTAACATAGTAAAGAACAAACCACAAAAACCATTTAAATTGGTATACATTTTTGTTATTTTATTTGTAATTTCTTTTTTAGTTTAAGCTAATACTTATGTTTATAGGGTATCTAGGCTTCGTTGTGCCTGCCATAGTTTTTTTGTTGTTTTTTTTTTATTTTTTCGAGTGGCTGTTTTTCGTTTTTCAGTTTTCGCATTTGCACATTAATTTATTTATATGCATACATATTTGCATGCTTTTCAACTTGGCACACCCTGTACCCCACCCCCCCTTGAGCGGGTACGTTCCCCGCTGCCCCTGCCCCTTGACTAACCACATCGACCCGACACGACCCACTTTGTAGCCGTCAAAATGCTCTGGCATTGAAGTGAGCCAGCAAGAAGAAGGAGAGGTAGAAACACAGCGAGAGAGAGAGAGTAAGAGAGATAAAGAGAGGGAGGCTGACCGAGGGGTTGCTAACGGGGTAATTTAGCGACCAGAGCGATACAACAACAAATTGCAATTTTCGCACTGAGATCATAATATCATTGAGATACGACGCTTGACTACGAGACTAGCTTTTGGCTTGCATAACCCAAACAAATACCATTACCACTACCACTACCAATATCTATTAGCCATGTTTACCATTTAGCTGCCAATCAGCAAAAAATGTGTCCACTCTGAAGCTGTGATTTCTATCGCACAGCTGCGAATCTTAGCTGAAGTTTGTGTCATTTTATTTCATTTTTTCGGCGACTCTTGACAAATCTGATTTCGAATTCCATAAATAAAATATGCGTGCGCTTTTCTTTGATATTACTTTTTGGCCAATTTTCAGTTTCCGGCGAACGCAACGCGATTCGCATACGTAAAAGCAAAAAAACAAATATATTAAACAATTAAATAAAATAATACGAAATATTGCTAGCTTTGCGGCTCCCAATTGGGTTTGGCAATTGGTTGTAGCAATTTAGTGGCAAATTAATTAAATCGGCTCGCAACAAAACATATTAATTACAGTTAACGGATCTACCTCCGATAGCGCAACAACAACAACAACAAATACATAAACAAATTCAAAGTGCGTGCTGCCAAATAAAAATAAAAGAACAAAAACAATAAAAGAGAGAAGCGAAGCAAACGAGAGAAAAGCGATAAAAATGAGAGCGACGCCGTGGATCTTACTCAGCTGTCTACTAATTGTACAATTTAATAGCGGTAAGTCCTCAACTGCTGATCTGCTCAACTCCCAAAACGATTCCATCTGGCCGTTGATACGAATGTGATAATTTTAATTGGCACTTTAAGCTCACATTTTGATTAGGAAAAGCCGCTTGGGGTAGACGCCCATCAAATGGGCAAAAGTATATCAATTTATTGCGTATACGCAATGCTGGCATTTTGTACGAAATTCTGTAATTAAATTTATCAATTAAAATAGAACAGACTGGAAAAACAATAAACAAAAAAATATATAAATAGCAGAGCTTGCAAATAACAGTCAACACTTATTTCTAAAACAGAATTTAATGTTTTTCTCTGATCACTTTTATCGTTCTGTCAGCAAAATAACTGTTATTTTCTGACACTCTGAAAGTGTTGACTGTTTTTTGTCCATAATACAAGTTATTAAATACAATTTTGCTTGACTTTTGATTTGGTGGCCTTATTATTATGCTATGGGCAGGCTTTACTTGGCAATGGCATGGCTCCTATTCAGTTAATAACTGGTATTATGGACAAAAAACAGTCAACACTTTCAGAGTGTCAAAAAATAACAGTTATTTTGCTGACAGAACGATAAAAGTGATCAGAGAAAAACATTAAATTCTGTTTTAGAAATAAGTGTTGACTGTTATTTGCAAGCTCTGATAAATAGTGATAAAATAATAATTTATATTTTTGTTTTGATGAGTAAGTTTAATATAAATAATATGCACAATGAAGTGAAATTGTTTTGACGTAAGTTACGTTTATCTTTGTGAGAGCTATTTGCACTATTTTTATTTGAATACTAGACTAATTAGGAAAACAGACAGATTACGATTGAAAGCACTTATGTAGCTTTATTCATATTTTTTAACTTTGAATTACAATAGTAATGAATAAACTACAATAATATTGTTTTAGCTTAAGGCAATACTTATTGTAAATCAAACTAGCTATAATAACAATCACCTTTAGCATATCAATAAATAGTTGATTATTCAATGAACAAACTTTGAATTAAAGTTCATTTAACTGTTTCTCAATACAATAGTTGTAATCAATATAAACAAAACAATTCATAACTCAATGAGTGGGGGCGTTGACAATCCAAGTCTTACGTTTTACGTAAGTGTCAAAATTATGAATTACCAATGTGGCATTTGTGCCATATTAATAGAAATGAGCCAGAGCCCACATATCAATCTGATGTGATGTGCGTATGTGTGAGCATGCTTATGTGAGTAAGTGTAAATATATGTGCCGTCACATACTTGCGCGTATCTCATTACCTTCTTTTTTTTCGTTTTTCATTTCTACCACCGACAAAAGCTAAACCCTTAGACCTGAATGTGGGACCAGTTGTTGTGGGGCCAGCATATCTTATCTACAGAGAGAACGCTTATCTATTCTTGAAAGTTAAATTTCATACGCGTTCAGAATTATGGCGCAAATGGTAGATAACGGTAAACATTGTATGGCTCAGAGTCAGATACTCGCAACTGTTATTGTATTAATATTAATATTATTATGCTATCATTGAGGCTGCGGGCCATGTGCCAGCTCCGACTCTGACTCTGGAAACATCCAAGTTTTAATGGGAAGAGCAAATATTTGTTGTGCAAAGAATGGCAGTCTGATGTTAGATATTTGCTAATGCCAGACACGCAGTCAGTGCCTGTTTTCTCTGTTCTCTCTCTCTCCTATCTCCCTTCTCCGTATTACGATCTCTGTTTTCAGTCAGTTTCCAATTTTCTGCTTCAGTTTTTACCCTTTTGCGAGGGCCACCATGAATGAGAAATTTTAATTAATTGAACGCTTTTCCAATTTTAGGCATGCGATAAGACATGACAGCATGGCAAATGTCGAAATCTGACCATTTACCATTTGATTATGTTTTGTATACGCAATTTCTTGCATACCGTTTTGGTCTAAGAACTCTGCCAAAATGTCGGAGAAAGAAGTAAATAAGTACATCAAAATAGAACAAGTTCAAAGCATATTTTCATCGGCGTTTTTTTTTTTGTAAATATTTTGAAATGTTTTTGTTGCATCAAAAATTTGAAAAAATTTGACGGATGTTGATTTAGTAAGCAGCTGTACGAAATATGTTTGTTAATTCACAATTGCGACACTAACCAAAATATCGACAAATGAGTCAAAATTCGACACTATAGCGCACTATGAATATAATCTTTAATGGGAAATACCTTGCTAATTTAAAACGAATCTGATAAGAAATACTATAGCTAGAAATTGTAAGAAAATAAACCAGAAACAAAATCTTGCAATTCTAAATAAATCTTAAAAATTTGAATTTTTCCTAAAATTTTGTTTATTACTGACCGAACATTAACATGTTCTTAGATTTCAGATAACAAATACCTTAAAAAACAAATTAATAACGAATCTGATAAGAAATACTATCACTTGCAATTTTAAGCAACCGTTTAAGCTTGCAATTTTTCTAAAAATTGCTTTATTTATAACCGAATATAAAATAACTTCGCCTAAGATTTTCTTGGATTTCTGATAACACATAATTTAAAAAACAAACCCAAAGTTGGGGTTGGTTGCAGATCGTATTTATGGAAATAAAAAATCGTTGTTTCATTCTTATATGCATAAGAATTTTGAAAATATTTTCAAAAGAATTAGCTGCTCCCCGAAAAGAGATTATGCATAAGCTTGAGAATGTTTCGATTTGTAGGAATTTTGTATGCAAAAAGATCTCAAATTACGCATTCACTTGCCGTGCCCAGCACTTTGGATTGATTTGATGCGAATGCTGCCCAAAAATCGCATAATAAATCATATGGTGGAATCAATTGATCCATCAGACCGCGTGATTCCATGGATCATGGACACAGACAGAGACAGGGGCGTGCCCGCATTGATTCGTGTGCAAAATTTTTGTGTATGAACCTCAATTGATTTAAATTTAATTTTCGATTTGAAAATGTGTTTTCCGTTTTTATTTGTGACGATATGCAAATTCATGGAATCGAATTATGTATTGTACACATACATATGTATATAGACCAAAATTTATGCCGTCTGTCGGGGCATTTGGACATTAACGTAATTCTAACATTGCCTCGCCTGTGGCACTTTTATGACCCCAGTCATGACAGCTTGCCATGCTCCCCCCAGTTTCATTCATTTCAATTCCATTTTTCGGTTGCGGATTTTTGGGGCCTAGCCGACAGATCCACCAAAACCAAAATTGGCCATTGGCGAGCCTTCAATATTTATTTATACAGACGATAGTATGTAGTATATATTCCATTGAGACAGACATGGCATTTTATTTGTTTACGAGTTGACCCAATAACTTGGCGGTACTCGTATCTGTGTGCTTGCTGATGAATATATACTTGTATATTGTACCATGCTATATCCCCATATGTAGGACACGAAATAAAACATCGTTTGAAATGCAGTCTGACCGAGAGGTGGGCGCATCAATCGTGTTGATAATGAAACAGCAATAGCAACAAATACAAAAACACATCAACACACACTTAAGTATAGTACGTGCTTATAGCAATCATCTTGAACTGAATCTTGAATTGAATGGAACAATTATTGTGGTCGCTCTTCTTATCATTTTCAAAAGCGATGCTTTCCATGCTGACCTTACTGAAATGTCAAGTCTCAGCCAATCAATGTCCAAGTCTACAAATGATTGTACCCTCAATGATATTACTATTCAAAATATGTATCTTTAATGCTACTACTATTTCTTACTATTTCTATTTTATTACTATTTCTCTACTAATGAAAAAATCCCAAGATTCCTGATTAAAATCAATTCCATACAGATACATACAGATACAAATCTCTGCTCGGAATTTCACAAATCGAGTACGAAATATTTAAATACTTACTTAAATTTTATCTTAAAAAACATTTTGATTATTGGGGCTCTATAACATTTTTTTTAATGAAATTCAATACTTTTTGCTTTTTTGATTATTTTAAATTTAGTGTAAGTTGAACAATAATATCCACAAAAAAATGATAAATGCTAAAATAAAGAGTTTGAAACTTGAAATGTAGAATGTTTTGTTCTTTCTGTGAAAGAATTTTATAATCTTCTTATTATTTATAATCTTTAACGTAAAGTTTTATCTGAATTTTTTTCATATATTTACGCATTAATCTAAAAATCTATATGCTCTTTAAGTTTTCACTCGAAAAATTATAGAAACTCCATAAAATTAATTAAATAACTTTATGTGCTTTAAAGTTTCTATAAAATAAGTTCCATTGAGTGGAGTCGTCCTTTGATAAATTAACTTTGACTGTTGGCATAACGAATTGCCAAATGGCAATTCCCTTGGCTCAGTTATTGCTGTGGCAACTCGAGGAATTCAAGAGCAGCATTCAGACAAATTCCAATTGCTGACGCCATTCCCAGTCACAGTTGCCGGTCTAGTCTCAAAGGCCAAAGCCATTACGGCATTAAACTCAAAGGAGAGCAGAGCAGGCAGACATCAGTCAGTGGAATGGGCAGGATTTTTGGGGGAAGGATTCGGGGCAACGATGCTGTTGGCGCCGCGTCGTCCTGACGCCATTGTTCTTGTGTTATTGTGTGCTCTGCCGACACACGCTGACAATTGCAGTGGGAGCTGAAGTATCATCCATATGGCAGACTGTTGACTAATGTTCCCCCTCCTGATGCAGACATCGATCCAAGGACAATGCGAAAATGGAGTGTAAGTGACGGGGCAGCTGACGCATGCGGCAAGTCCTTGCTACCCCTTGAGTTGACCCACTTAGGCGTAGTCCAATAGACGCATGGGAATGACACTGGAAACTGAGATTGGTCTGAGTTGCTGAGTTGGGCGCCTTTTTGGCCTTGACTCGCCGAATAAAACGAGTCAACTTTGTGGCTGACCAGGATTGCACATATTTGGTTTTCAATGATGTCGGTGAAGGTCTCGGTCTTCAAAGATGCTCTTGAATACTCTTGGCTGCTCTTCGATGCTCTTGAATGGCCACCAACGGCGCTGAGCAGACAACAAAAATAAAGACAGAAAAAGAAAAAAAAAGCAGTTTTCAGTTTCGATTTCAGTTTTAGTCTCAGTTTTTGGTTTGGTCTTGTTCAAGTCGATTGCCTTAAAAGGGGGATTGGATAAGATAACTGCCTGCTGAGTGTCTTTGCAGTTGATTGCCAAGTCTTTAAGGTAAACGTTTTTATCGAGGCTTGATAACGCGTCGTGTCCAATTGAAGCGCCTTCATAATGATAATGATGATGATAATAATTAAGCTTGCGTAACTCTTTAACCTCCACACATAACTTGTACTTATCACTGCTATCCAAATCCAGCATAAGATAATGGATTTTTAGATGACGTTAGCTCTCTTGCGGCTTGGATGACTCATTGACTTGGGCACTGAGTCGTGAGATTGGAATTGCCGTTAGTTCACCTTCTATTCAACATGTATATGGCATGCAAATTGTTATTGCTTATTTACCATTTGTTATTGGTTATTGGTAATGGCGATTTGCGTGAATCGCTGTGATAAATTAGTCATTAGTTTTACATACAATACAACAACGATGTGTCTCTTTTGATTACGTGCATGTAATTCGAAAAGACGGCATTACCTTGATACGGTTTTGTCGTCGACATGGGCCGACGCCTTTATCGATGCTAATTAAGATTCCATCACCCTAAAATGAAAAAAACAAAAGAAAAACAAAAGAAACTCGTTTCTTTTATGGGTTGCATCCAATTTCGGCTGTCTATAATTAAAAATAATTGCAGATCGCTCTCTCCCTTTTTTTCTCTTACTATGCAAAGAGTTTTCGATCTGCAAACTAAGAAACTATTCTGACTCATAATATGTTAATGCATTCAGGAAAATTATTAACAAATTTGCAAACCTATGATAAATTGTTGTTTAACTTTTGAATAATTGTATTGCATCTATTTTTTAGTATATGAGTTTAAAATTCATAATTGTTGTTAATATTCCTTAATTCAAGTAAAAAAATATATATTGGATATACTTAATGATCATTTATACCTTATATTAATAAATTCAGTAATGATCAACAATTTTTTTTTATCTACAATGATGTCGATTCGCAACGGAATATAGAGTATTTCCTGAGTAATTCCCTAGCTATGAGTAATTTAGATAAATATTTGCCTTACACGCAAGGGTTCGATTGTGTTTTCTTCCGTTTGACCCTTTGACTTCCGCTTTGCCAGCCAATTTCCTAAAGAAGTGAAGCAATTTTACTCATAAATAGCTGCAGATCGTATGACAAACTTGTTCAGTAACGCTCCCCACTTAATGGCGATGGGGTGTGATTTTTATCAATTCCAGTTAAGAGTTTCATAGACCTTGTAAACAAGTAGAGCAAACATGTTATTTCTCCCACCTCTCCGTCAATGAATCATCTTTAACCTGTCTATGTTTTGTATCTCCTTTCTTGTTTTTTTCTTTAGACTTTTGTCGTGCGTCACCAACTGGAGATGCAGAAGATGATGAGTTCCAGAACGATGATTATGGTGATTATGGTGACGAGGACGAGTCTGCGACTTCCGACAGTCAACCGCCTAAAATTGTAGAGGATACGTTCAGTGAGCCGATTTACTTTGAGGAGCCAGAGATGGCGATGAAAGCCAAGCCGGGAGACACTGTGATTCTCAACTGTGATGCCCGTAACTTTGCAAGTATGTAACCGAGGCACTTGACTTTTGCTTCTCTTCAGTCTTTAACTTCAGGTTTATATTAATTTAATTTATTAACTTGTAATTTAAGTTGTCAAAATTAATTTACTTTTGTCGACTGCTTTTGACGCGTAATAAATAAATAAATTAAAGGGAAACAAGCGGAACATCCGTCACTTATTTAAATAAATATAAAATATTTTTTATTACATACTTTTAGGCAGTTACATTGCTTCAAAACTTAAATACGCCATTACTACCGTTCTATTTATCCGATCTTTTTGCGATTTGGTAGAATAATAAATTGTAATAATAGATAACTTTAAACGTTATATAACACTGTTGATACCCTGTAATTGACTGTAATCTTTTTTTAATTATTACTTATTAATAGTTTCCAATGTTGCCATGTGGTATAAGAACACCACGCTCGTGGCAAATGGACAGAATGCGATTAGCAACCGTGTGGAGATGATGAAGAACAATTCTATGAAGCTGACAGCTGTGACGTCGGAGGATGCGGATGATTATTATTGTGAGGTCTTGCCACAGAACGTGAGGCAGCATACAAGGCTGACGGTGGGCGCCCGGCTCTCGATCCTTTGCGACGATCGCGATGTTACGGATCGATCGCAGACGTTCAAGCAGGGCGACCACCACAAGCTCGTCTGCCAAACGTTCCTGCCCACCAAGACAGACATCAAATGGTCCTTTAATGTATGTGCTCATCTCATATCTATGGTCTCTAAGGCTATAGTCATGTATATTCTTCTTGTTATCATATTGTTATTAAATTCTTCCTTTCTCCCTACAGGGTCAGAGATTGCCTACATCCGCGGAGGACACAGCCAATGGCGTCGTTGTGCTGGAAAACGTGGACGAGGAGAATGTCGGCGTCTATCAATGCCTGGGCGATGATGGCAGCTCCGATCCGCCACATGGCATGGTCACCATCGATGTTCAGTACAGTCCCAAGGTATCCACCCACCGACACCATGTGAACACCCAGGAGGGCGGAAGTGCCGATATCTACTGCGATTATAGGGCCAATCCCATTGCCATTAGTTTCTTCATCAAGAATGGCAAGACTCTGTCCTTATCTGACAAGTATTCCATCAAGAATACACTGCACAAGGAGCACAATCGCACCGCGCTCACGATTAAGCATGTGGATGAAAGTGATCTGGGTGAGTATCTGTGCCATGTGGAGAACGCCATTGGATCCAACGAGGTGCGTGTCCAGCTGAGCTACAGCCCGGAGACGCCCCAGTTCGAGAGCAGCTCCATCGATGGCAACAAGGTCACCATGCATTGGCTGGTCCGCAGTCTCCAGCCCCTCTCCGAAGCCATGTTGGATTACAAACTGACGGGGGTAAGTTTAACTAAGAAATTGTATATAGAATCCCGAATGGAATGGAATAAAAAATTTAACTTTACTACCTTTAATTTTATTCAATAGGAGTAAGAAACTTGATGATCTCTTATAAAAAATTAAATATTTTATTTTTATAAAATGTAAATCCTTCACTTCATTGCAGTCATTTACGTGGAGTACCGTGTCGATGATCAAGACGCATCGCCATGAGAAGGAGAGCGGCATCTGGAAGATCACACACCAGATGGAACTGACGCCGGGACTGTGGCATGCGCATGTCAAGACGAAGAACACCCACGGATGGTCCAATTTCTCGCCAGATCACGATTTCGTCATTCAAGATCCCGAGGGTACAGTATTACCGGCCTATGGATAACTAGAACAATCTCCTAAACTATCTCCTTTTTTATTTTTGCAGCTTCGAATGTAATCGATGAAGGTGCCGTGCCGCCAGAGGATTTAGTGCGGGCCGGATTCGGACCTGTGGGTGGAGATAGCAAAGATTCGGCGTGTACAATCAGCTTATTGCCGGGCTTGATTTTGGTCGCATTCAGCTTATCTTTGCTCCGACTCTAAGTGGAACAGGCAACGGGGAGCAGGTACAGGGCCATGGGAACTGTACATACGTATTTCAAGTAAATGATATGCCTTGAACCCGGTACCTGGGCAACTGGTCACCTGGCCACCTGGTCAAATGGTCACCTAGGCACCTAGCAGCTTATTTATAAGAATGCCAATGCAAAAAGGAAATACCCAAGTATTCTAATTATACATGCAAAAAACAAAACAAATGCTAATGCGCCTAAAAGGGGTCAATGTTAATGTTAATGTTAATGTAAATGTTAATCTAAATCTAAAAAAATCAATCACGCATAAGCAAATCTAATTGAAACATTTGTGCCAACAAACATCCAGAAACTGAGAGATCAAGAAGGAAAAGGAAAGAGAATGAGAAAGAGAAGAAAACGAATTACTATGTGTAGCTTAGTTTAGATAAAGTTAAAGATGCGACGATTGGTTGAAAACCGCCCAAAACTTAGCATATAATATTTATTTGTTTGTATGTACGATAACAGTGACGATTACAGTTTATATAAAACAGAAACAGAATCAGATACACATGCAGATTACAGATACGGATACAGATTACGAATGTAAATATGAATATGGGGAAAAGAGAATCATATAAAGTGTGTTGTAGACGGGTGTACGGATGGCTTAACGATAATTAAGATATGGAAACTCTTTATATGTTTTATTTAATAAATATATTCGAATTATGAGAATCACTTGAAATATTATGATAACTAGACCAAAGCTTAGACATATGTACCTTAACCACATACATATGTACTACTATTTTTTACGAAGGCAATGCGAGAAGTCGATGAATCCGCAAGATACTTATTGGTTAAGAGTTAGATATTGAAAAAAACGGCGCGGCGTGTTACAAAAGTACTTATAACAAATAAATATAATCAGGCAGAATGTTAAGGATATATAGAAAAGAGCAAGAGGAAGAGGACGAGTCGCTTATTTGTTTGGCTTCGATTGAAATTTGTTTGCTACAATACCTGAAATTAGCCATTGGCCATATTAGAAATGCAACCGCTGATCATACAGATGTAATACCGTATATATACATACTTACAATCAAAGCATCAATATAAGAATATATTTTGTATACTTATATTTTATTTAAGAATCATAAAATTAATATTAAAATTTAAAAATGGAAAAATTACAAAATAAATATACATATATAACAAAATGATAAACGTGCCAATTGAAGCGACCGATGTGAAAGATTGTGTCGAAAATGTTCCATATGAATTTTGCAATTGCAAAAACCTAATTTTGAAAGCCGACCTGTTAACATACTACATACATATTTAAAGCCAGTGTCTTAAAAACAAATATTGTAATTTTTTCATTTACTTTTAATTAATGCGACATTAAGAATATATACATACCGTTAAATAAATAAAGCAAATTTCATTTATTGTTTGATTTACGTATGCATTTCATAAAAATTTTAGCTAAATTTCAGAAACTTTATCCAACATTTTTTCTAAAATCGCTTTTGAATCAAATTCGCTGAAATCGTTTTATTTTTACCAGATCCTAAAAGTATGCTTTAGTTTTAATGTTGTGAATGTATACAAAAAATATTTGGTATAAATTGAAACAAGATTTTTTATTTGTATTATTTCAATAAATAAATAAAGCAATTTAAATTCATTGTTTTTTTCGTATGCATTTCAATAAAATGTTGTTAAGTTCCGAAATTAAATCCAACATTTTTCCAAAATTCACTTTCAGAGCTGTTCCGAATTCCCTTTTTTTTTACCAGCTCCTAAAAAGTATGCTTTAATTTTTATGTTATGATTGAATACAAATAAAATTTGCTGCAAATTTAAAGAAGATTTTGTATACTTTGGTTTTTTTTTAATAAATAAAATCGGTTGTCTTTACAAAAAGGGGAAAATTCACGATCAACAAGACTTAAATAGCTTATTTTGCTTTTGGAGACAGAAGCGGTACAGAGAGAGGGAGAGAGAAATGCAATTTCAGTGTAAATATATCTAAGCACATCCAAGGGACATTTTATAAATCGCTGCGTAATACTAATCTACGATTAAATCTAGAATTTCATATGCTGCAGAGCTGCTAATAGAACCGCAGACAGGGGCAACATCAGGAACACCCCGTGTATGCTGCTCTGAGCGGACTTGGAGCTCTCCGGCACTATGACGTCCATTGAGTGATCCCCCAGAACGACCAAGACGTGTGCAAAAGCCTTATCGGGCAGCAAATTGCAGTAATAATCACCGGCATCTTGGGGACTCGACTTCAAGATGGTCAAATCGTAGGTTGTCGAATTGAGGCTAAAGTTTGGCACGACCACAGTGCTGCCAATTGAGATGCCCTTCGATCCTTGATACCAGAGAACGGTGCTTTCTACAATGAATAGATAAATGAGTTTGATTTCAAAATGCTTCAAGTTATTCACTTACTTTCGCCTATCTTAAAGTGACACTTCAGCACAACATCCTCGCCAAGAATTCCCGTTACTGTTGTCGTCTGGCTTCTGTTCTGTTGCGGAATAAAGGGCTCTTGGATGTTTGTCGGTTGGTTGGGACTGCTCTGATCATCGTCATCATCAACGTAGTCATCATTCTGCATTAAATCGTCATCCTCTGTGCCCGCTGGATAGGAAATAGCTGCAAGTAGAGAAAACAAATATAAATATTTTTGGTATAGTTTGAATACATAATTAAATCTAATAATAATAAATTGTTACAGCATTTTTTTAGTAGAATTATAAAAAATCTATGGACAACCTTGAATTTTAAATTGTTTTACGAACTGATCATCGTTATCTAAATTTTAACGACACCTTTGGTCTGTGTAGTATATAAAATAAAATAATGATTATTGTGTACCCATAAAAAGAATACCCATATAAAAAAGACTATTAGGTTAGCGCCTGGTGTGTGTGTTTTATGTTTGTAGGTGGGTGTGCCATATTGATGGCCCACATTTCCTGCTGGCTAATCGCGTTGTGCAGTGCATTAAATTGAAATCGAAAACCAACCAAAAATATTTTGTTTTGGCAATGCATTAGGGCAGCTCGTAAGTGAGTTCTATTCATGTTTGCTTAAACAGTTTGCAGCTCATATTCATATCCTCCTCTCATAGATACAGATACGGATACAGATACAGAAGCGGATACGGATACAATTAACGGGGGTTGGACAGAGACAGGGAAAGAGACAGAGACAGAGACAGAGACAGGGAGCACCAGCTGCATTTTCGGGTTAAGGCAATTCGCATGTTTTTCCCTGCTTCATAATTTCAAATATTTCATTTCATTTCCTTCAATTCTCCTATGTATACACACACATATACGCACACACACACACAAACACTGTAGCATAAAAACATTTTTGTCAAAGTCGTATGAAAACATTTCAGGGAAATGGGGTCACATGAAATTTGGGTGCACGGGGCAGGGCAAATGAGAAGCGAGAAATTAAAATAAGCGAATGGAAAGAGAAAACAGCGTCGACCCCATCCCCCAAATCCCGTGTCGGTCGGCCGATCGCCGCACCCACATGAGCACACACGAGGAAAAGGGACGGGGACAACATTGCATTGGTGCCATGGCCCGCAGTAGCAGCGACGTCGACAGCGGCGTCGTCAGTTTGCGCTACTTGTGTTTTTAGTGCTGTCGACAGTGGACACAAAATCGAAAAAACATTTCACAACAATGTCCATTTTCACTGCACACGCACAGACACGTACACACACACACACATGGACATATCACACCCTCGCTCCGCGCTGCAGACAAAGTGTCGGCAAGAGTGAGAGGGAGCGAGTGAGTGCGAGAGTGGGGGACAGACGATCAGACAGAGGATTGTGAAAAAGTTTAAATTTACATTCGTATTTCACTTCTGCCATTTCTGGCGTCGCGTTTATGTCTGTGCTGCAGCAGCAACTGCATGTGTTATTGTTATTGTTGTTGTTATTGTTGTCGATATTGCTGTTGTTGTTGTTCTCTTTATTGTGTTATTCCTTGCCACACACACACACACACTGGCACACTCTTCATTATGGCCACTTTTGTTGCTGTCGCGTTGCTGCTCAGCGTTGCGTGCTGAAATTGTAACTTGGCATAAAGTTCGGACACTCGCACAATAACAAACGACTAACAAAGTTCCTACGGGTATGCCCGACTATAAGCTTACCCTATTTTGCATATAAACTAAGTAAACATCTATCTTAAGGAAAGTGATATTGATCAGCAAATAAACAAAAATAAATTTAAATTCTTGACTTTGAATAAAAAAGAGTTTTAAAATAATAAATCAATTTCAATTTGTTTTTAAAAATCATTAATGATCTCTTTAATGCTGTCTTAATAAAACTAAATTTGTTTCATAAGCAAAGTTAAAAAAAAAATCTGAATGTTTACTTTGATTTATAAAACTATTAAATAATAAAAAAATTCTAATTTTTAATTAAAAATCATAGTAGTGATTTTTAATTTAATATAAATAAAAAAGGATTAAAAAATATATTTTATATTAAGTACAATAGATACAAATATTCTTACATTTCAGTTCATCCAAATAATTATTTTTTAGTAATTTTGCTTGTAATGAAAAAAATATCTATTACTCCACTCCCATCTAAGTGCAGGGTATCAAGCGGCAGGCGACTTTAATTTCAGCAGTTAATGCTCTGCGGATACGGATATGGATACGGATATAGCCGCAAGCGAGACACAGAGACATGTGTCAGAATGTGGGTGACTGAACTTGGGCAATTGGAAGAAGAACGAAATTCTTTCAATGCATGCAAATGAATTTGTAAGATGCATTCCACTTGGACAAACTCGTTACTTCTCCGGATACGGATGCCAACATCCACCCAAAATAAAAAAAAAGAAGCTAACGCATTAACCCCATTGACTTCTTTCTTTGTCGTAAACTTGGTCCATAAAAATTGAAGAAGCAACAACAACAACAAAAACACCATTGCATGTGCTTCCCAGAAATAATGCCAATGAACCAGGATGCGAAAGACACCAGATAATAAATATATGTGTATGGATAAGTCAAGCAAATAATGTATCTTCTTACATTTCTTACACATTTTTAAAACTTTGAATGCAGCGAAAAGCGTCGAAAAAAATGTTTACACTTGGCGCAAGTGATGAAAACTTTAAGGTAAATTGTTTAATTTTACAAGTAAAAGAATAATAAACAAAAAATAAAACATAACACGTGTTAAAAATGCTCCCACGATATTAAATAACCACAAAAATGTTGATATCGAGTGATATTTCATACCTTCTGAATGCTATGAAAATTAGAAACTTTGTTTATTTCAATGAAACCCATGTCTTTGGATTTTCTTATTGGATTTGAAATGTAATGCTCCATATTTTGTGTGCTCCAATAAAATGTATTCTCATGAGAAAGATTTCCTCGCTTCTTTGTCATGTTTTCAATGCTTAAGATAACAACAACAATTGTTGCTCATCTCTCGTTGTTGTTTTCCTGTTTTAATTGGTACTCAGAATTAGGCCAAAAACAATTTATCATAAACACGATGATTCTGGAAAATTTCAGCTAATAACCCCCAGAGGCTGACCCCGAGCCCGAACAAAGCCGACCCGAGTGCGGATGACGATGACCACTGGGTTCTGGGTTCGTTGGGTTCCCAGTCCGAAAAATTGTGCCAGTCATTGGCAGTTGCATGGAATCAACCAAGTGCAGCATTTTTACTACCTGATAAGAAGTGAAGGCGAGTGCAGCCTAAAAGCGTTCGGATGTGGCCCTGATCTTTGATCTCCTGTCTCTCCGACTGTCCGTTTGTCAGTCTCGTTGTCTGTGTTTTCAGGTTTTCGAGTTAGAGTTGCCCCTACGTGACTGACCCTGACTGTTGACTGAGGAACTGACTGACTGACGGACTGACTATGCGTTATACGAGCCGAAAATTATGCTGTTTGTGTGGCTTGGCTTGGCTGGCAGATAGAGACATGCATCGAAACGAAGCGGATAATGATAATGGCATTCTGGTTCTCTGTAAGCGATCAGGTTACGGACCCAAAGGGACAACCCGACAGAGCCATAAACCAGGCTCTACCTACGCATCGAGGCAGATGTGCAGCAACCATTGACAAAGTAAAATAAAAATAAAAATAAAATATATTCGCATTCAATTAGAGTTGAAGTTGAAAGGCCGCGTGTCCTGCGAGTTGCCAAGGGGATTGAATTCAAACAGGATTTTTGCCAGGATTGCAAAATCGACAGATGCTGCTTAAAGAATTTGCTGGCAATTTCGAAAAGCTGTTCGATTGAAAATGCAAATCAAAGTGCTTAAATTTTAAATTATACAAATTGTGTAAATAAATGTGGGCAGTTGTTGCATTAATCGATATTCAATTGAAATGAAGCGGGCCACAAATGCGATCAAGTGGTGACGGGCAAAAGAAATTCAAATTGAATTGAAAGTACGATTCAAGACATAAATTACACTGGGACATGAAAGTGCACTTACAGTGTAACCAAATATAGAAGTACAGAACATTGATTTCACTCCCATCGCAGCCTGCTTTAAATGTGCGTGCTCCCGTCAGCTTTATGATCAGCGCCAGCCATTGCCTTTTAAATTTCTGTTGGGGAGGGGCGGGGCAGGCACAAAGTCTGGAGACATGGACAACAACATTTCCCGTTGCCCAAAGTGCACGTGTCGGCACTTAGGAGTTGCCAGTTTCGAGTTGCCTCGGCAAGTGCCTCGATGCGGGCACATAGCCAAAACTA
>JBAMBJ010001458.1:0-143226 GCA_037043495.1 Drosophila recens | reverse complement strand
GTTATTTCGGTTGTTGTGGTGTCATCAGTAGTCGTGGTCATAGCTGTGGTTGTAATACAAGGTGGCCAATTCGGAAAAAGTTGACATAATATTGGGGGCACTGTTCGGACTGTGGTTGTAATTGTTGATGGTGGTCTTCTTGTCGTTGTTGGTAATATTTGCCTTGCCTGATTTGGGGAGCATTTTCCGGTTTGTGTTGCAAGCGCTTGATAAAGCACAAAGATAAGAAAGTATCTGAAAAACTAAAAACAATTTTTGGTGTCTTCAGAGCAAATGAAAATTCATTATAAATCTGTGACTTACCATACCGACTTTCACCTTAGAACTATTTTCAATTTTTCAAGCTAAGCTATTTATATCAAGAGTGTACAAAAGAGGCGCATGTACAATCTACTTTCGTGTATGTTCATAATTTATTTTCGTTGTGAAACTTAAGTATCTGTAATGTGGTGCACAAAATGTCATTCTGGATTGCTTTTAACCAAATGTTATCATAGTTAAAGGAAGCCCAAAACTCGAGTTTGTCGGAAGGTCAATGCCCATTACATTTTTTGAATGTTTTATCAGCCTACTTTGCTTACATACATATTTGATTTTACTACAAAAATGCACTTCATTATTTTGACTGAAGCTGCAATAATCGTAGAGTCCAGTTAATTTATGAAATATGTATGATCTGGACAGTTTATGATGAAAATAGAGGGCATTTAGAAAAAAAATTGATCAATCATAAAACTTGATAAAAAAAACCTCTTTACAAGGTAAAAGGCTAATGACGAAAACATTTTCATGCCCCAAAATTTCTGATATCCAATTTTGTGACGAATAATATTAAGTTTTACACATCAATTATTTTAAACAAAATATAAAAAGTCTTAGTATGCACATTTGTAAGTTTAATTAATACCTTTCGATCGGTAAATAATTCGACCTGATCGGAGAGTCATAGCCAAATTTTCCATTCTTCCTTTCGCACCCTACGTGCTGCTTTCGTCACTAGCGCGGACTGCCGTCCGCAGTGATTTACCAATTAAAAAGTTAAAATTTTGGTTACAACAAAAATATATCGTACAAATAGTGTGATACTGATTGTTCTTTTATGAGCAATGAACTCACTGATACCAAAATGTGTTCTTTTAATTGTCAAATGATTTGGCTTCATATGCTTGCTTAAATATGAAATGCATGCTATAAGCGAATAATATGATTGGCTAAAATGAAATAAAATTAATGATTTCACAATAAATAAGAGTCTGTCAAAGTGCAGAAAATTATAAGGTAGATGAGCGATAAAGAGGAAATCTATCTTCTTAATATTTAAATGCCAATGTTTCCATTGCAATGTTATTCTTTCTTGTAGCTTACAATACGGAGACAAAAATGTCATTTTTTATTTATGTTTTGGCTGTCTCGCGTTACAAGGTTTTAAATATATCTTAAGTGGGAGGCTATTAAGATACAGAATAAAATTTTTACGGCCGTTATATGAGTAAATGGTGCATTTTATAGGTAGTTTTAAATAATCGTTACTTTTTCCAATACCAATACTACCAAAAAGCTAGTTCTGATAGCCAACCAATATGTAATATCTACATAAGAAGCTAAAAATGGCTTTTTATCAAAGGACTTAAAAGGAGGAATTCAATCTTGCTCTGACTGAATTGAAATTAAATTTCAGTGTAATGGCTGTTAGCGGAATGCCAAATTCGAATACTCTTCAATTTGTCCCTGCTGAGTCACATTTTCTGCTTTTGACTGTTTCGGAAGTGGCTTTGCCTTCATGGCTGGGATGATCTGAGATTGTCTGGCCCTTCGTTTGTTGGTCTACTCTAATGGTGCGTGGCGTCTGCAGTTTTCTCAGCACACAGTTAAATCCCATGCATTTTTATTCAACAAAATTGCCTCTGTCTGAACAACTTTAACCCTAGAAATTTTAATATAATACTCGTTGATATTTAAATATATAGAATAATATATGAAATACTTTTATTTAATTCAAACTGTGAATCGAGCATAAGATCAAAATGAAAATTGGAAAAAAAAAAGAATCAAATTGTTGATCAATCGGCATATAAACCTACAAATCGAGACGTAGTTTTGACAAAGATATGACTGTTATAAGTATTTGAACAGGGTTGAAACAAAATTAAATTTTCCAAATGAATACATTTCTTGTGCGGAATCAAATTAGAGATATTTACATATTTTAAAGAAAAAGTTTACGTTTTTCCAAATTTAAACAGTTTAAAGTTTTAAAAAAGTCCAAACTATGAATTAGTTCAATAAGAATCAGTCAAAAAATCTTTGGACAATTACAATACAATGAAAAGTAAATATGAATAACGAAGTAGATTCCGTATCGAGACTAATACAACTATAAAATTATTCTGTCTTGGACTAAATATTCTTACCCAATGGGTTAATAACAAACCCTTTGCAATTGGACAGTTCAATTGGCAAAAATAACTTGGCGAACATTTAACTGGAAGTATCGTGGTCAGCACTTTTTTGCATAATCAGCAATTGATGTTTGCGAACAGCACAGAGACCTTCTGCTGCTTAAGTAGCCACTTGCGTAGCTCAAGTATCTATAGATACATATGGGCTAATCTATAAGTGTTTTAACTAACTTTAATAAAAACTAAATGTAATTTATTAATAGTTCTTTTTGGAATAATAGGATACATTTTTAAGCTTCAAAATATAAAAACAAAATGGTTTAACGATAGTTTTTTGTTCATGGCAGAGCCGTTCTTGAAAAAAAAAAAACTGTCGTCAAAAATAAAGATTAATTAACATTATTTTGGAAGCTGGTTTGATATGGACATAAAGTTCACTTAATTTTTTGTATTTGGATATTTTTTGTTTATTATGAAAAATTCGCTAAGAAATGTGAAAGTTCACATTAACCCCAAATCGACTTTCATTTTTTGTAACGTCCGCGGCGTAAATTTCAGCAAGCTTTATTTTTTTTCGAAAACAGTTAGGCTTTAATGTTTAAAAATACTGCCAAAGACCTGCGTTTTCCAGAAAAAATGCATTAACATGTGGAGCTGTATCAGTTTTAACTTAAAAATATGCGTGCATCTGTAGCTCCTATTTAAAGCTGCATGTGCAGTTAAGTTGATAAGTGCCATAGATTTTCAATTAGCAATTATTATGCTCTGTTTGGCTTAAAGCTCATGTTGTCTTTTAATTTTCACTCTCCGCCACACAACAACAAAAACGACAAGAGCAGATTCAGATTCACCAGATTCGCAGGGTTCATGATGGAATTCAAGTCGACAGTCGACACCTATATTTAAGAACAGGTGTAGAACGAACTATGGAATGGAACACTGGAATGTGCACAGCTATAGCTGCAAATGCCAACTCGTATTTCAAGTTGTCGAGTAAAGAAATCAGTAGAAATATTTATAAATAAAAAAGAATATACACCTATTAGAAATATTTCGATTCCATAGTTTATGAAAAGTACATCTAATAAGCGCTGCTTCGTTCCGCTCAAAATTATTCCGCAGATCGGTCTGTGGCACAACGGAATGAGCTTGAAGTTAAATTCAAGTGCAAATGATTTCTGTGGCACTCCTGAATATAAATATTTCAGGTAAACATGATGAGCTGAGCCTATCAATTCCATCTGTTGTTAAGTTTACAATCCCTGATGTTGATACTAGACTGAGATATTTTGAGAGAAGATATCATTTCTATGAATTATTTTTAAACTTTCACAATCAGTTATTTCTTATACAAATATATAAAAACATATATCTAAATATTTAATCAAACAATTACTAATGAAAGGTTTTATGAAAATTTCAAATGCTAAACTCGTAGAAATTCTAATGGGCACGAATACTTTGTAAAATATTGTAAGTAAATTGCCTGTTTTTATTTGGCTGTCAATTGACCCGTTTTAAATATTAAACAAGGTGTGCGAATTTATTAACTGCAAAAGGCAATTAATCCTAATTATAATGATGCCACAAAATGTCGCTCGAATTTGTTATGCAACACAGGTAGAAGCTTTGAGTTTGGTCGTAAGCTCTGCCGGTCGCCTATTTAGAATGTCCAAGGATTGTCAGCAAATCAGGTGCACTACGTGATGTGCTTTCAATAAAGTGCACGAAATAAAGAAAATCGCCAGAAGAGAAAAGTTTTAATGCGCTTAGGCGACGAACGATACACAGAAGAAAATGTTGAACGGTAAATGGTAAACAAAATCAAGAGCAAAGCAAACCAAACCACAAACCTGCCAGCACTTAAAATATCTCCCTCCATCCAACCCAAACCCAAAACGAACCCAACCCAAACCGAACCGAAACCGTGCGTGAGCAATTTTTCTAAACGAGCTGCCGCCGGTGAGAACAGGAGCACGTCCTGGATTCAACTGCTGGACATGGTTGCTACATCATGATAATAATGATGATGATGATAATGATTGTTGGTTAAGGATTATTTAAGTCATGTTGAAGTTTTTACAAGTTAAGGTAGGCCAACCTTTTTTTCGCAAACATTAAATATTACTAAATACTTAATGCACTTTTATTTCTGAAGGCTCTGAAGGTACTTAGGAGACATTAGACTGGATATTTGGTTAATAGAGCCCATCGATGGGCATTAAGTGACATTAGTTGGGATCTCTATTCGAGAAACTCGTTAATTGTTGAAAAGTTGAAAATCTTTACTTACGTTAACGGAGAAGTAAAAGCGCATTGAGAAAATAATTTTACCTAAAAAGAGATTTTAGTTTTTTCATATTTTTTCAGAGATTTTAAAAAGTGTTGAAAATTATTAAACATGATATTTGATTGGTTAAATCATGTTGAGGAAAATAAGTAGGCTTATTCAGCATATGAATTATTTAGACGATTAGTGAAAGAAATCTTAACAACATTCATTTTTTTCAGATAAAAGTAACTATTTTTCTAACTTTATCCAAAATTTGTGACCCATAAGTTAATCGACCGTTTTTATTTGTATCACTTATAATGGCTACAAAAACTAAAATTAACAGTTTAAATCTATTCGGTTTTGCCAAACGATTTCCAAAAGGTAAGCACAAAATTCTGCAACCGATTTGCAAGTGTTCTATCTTTTATCTTTAATCCACTAAAGGGTACGCTCCCCAAAGAAATGTCACATCGTGCAGTCAATTGAAGAAAAAGCCGCGGACAAACGAGCCAAATTATTCCAAATTTTTAAGCAAAGACTCGGCAATCTATTTGGTTAGAGAAGCAAAGGGATTGAATCGCAAATCCTGCAATGAAAGACAGCTCGAGAACGAGCAGGCTGAAGCTCAGCTACGCAAGTGCAATAAGATACTGAAGGAGCACTACTTGCAACGGCGTGAACAGGGCCAGAATGGGGTGACTGGCAGATTTGGACAGATTGAAGAGCTTCCCACACTGTCTAAGAAACTGAAGGCCATAATGGCATTGAATACGACCATTAAACCGATTGAAACACCTCCACTTGACGATCTCAAACAGTGTCAGGGCTTTGAGTGTAAACGATACCCAACTGACTTTAAGCCCCAAAATGGTGGCCGTTCGAACCGTTGGCACATGAAGATCCCCTACAAGAAAGCACAAAATCTCATCGACATGGAATTGGCCAAAAGCAATTCATCTTCACCTTCCAAGCAAAGCCGCAAAGTTCAACCACCGGAGATCTGGGGACCTAAAGTCGTACCATCTAGGGAAAGTATAGAGCCGGACCAATTGCTGAGCAGCCATCAGGCAAAGAACAAGTATAAGAATATGTGGCAACTTGGTAAGTAAATTATCAAACAGAAATATTTGCAATATTCAAATTGGCTTTAGCTTATTTGATGTTAAAAAAAAACAAAAATGGGAATTTTTAATCGACCCTCCATTTTAACCAATTCATTAAGTGTGAATTTAATTCGGTTCCTAATCATTTGATATTTATTTATATTTATACAATTACCAATTTTTAAATATAATTACAGGTGCTCGATGCATTCCTCGTTTAAATTAACTTGGCATATAAATTTGGCATTTTTATCAAATTTAAGAGACGGTCTTTATGTAAATTCCATGTAACAGATAGTACAAATTTGTGCAAATAAATAAATTAAATCCTGATGTAAATTCCATGTAACAGATAGTACAAATTTGTGCAAATAAATAAATTAAATTTTTGCAACTCGGTTTCTACTTTATTCGAAGGGATACGTATTCATTCTATAGGAATATACTTATGTAGATCCAAATAATGAGTCGAGCCTAATATTAAAATCAAAAAAATCGAGTTGTCCATATATTTATGTACATACAGTCGAACTTCTCTAACTCGAACTTCCCTAACTCGAATTTTCTTTAAATCGAACAAAATCTAGTGGGAATAACGTTTACTTAGCAAATTCCATACAAATCTGCTTCCCTAACTCGAACTTCTATTAGTCGAATTTCTCCGAAACTCGAACAAAAATATTCGCCCGTGCTTCTGTAAGTCGAATTTTTCGGGAAAATCCCCAATAAAGTTTCAATTTTTTTTTTTGTTTCTGTTGTATGCTTTTGTTACCGGCTCGTTTGGATATGTAATATTGATGTACATTAACATATGGTAATGTAATTTGATAGAATATTGCATCAACAATTATTTAGGCTTGTGAAAGATGTTCGAAATGTACTTATTTGTCAGCGCATCAGTGTACTAAAATGTTTAAAAATGTTTAAGGAAATATTTAAACTTATTAGTTAAGGATTTTGAAAGTAGACCAAATAAATTCAAGTTGCTGAAAAATGTGGTATCTCATTTTTCATTATACAGTCGAACTTCCCTAACTCGAATCACCATTATCCGAGTAAAAAGTTTGAGTTAGGGGACTTCGAGTTAGTCTCTCTAACTCGAACTTTTTTCTTGGATAATGGTGATTCGAGTTAGGGAAGTTCGACTGTATCTGCAAATAATAACAATATAGAAAACTAAAAAAAATATTAATTTCACAATCAGACCAACTCAAATTTTCACAACTTTACAAAATCTGTGGTTTGGCATCTTAAGGCTTGAATAATTTTTTTACCCGTTACTAAAAAAATAAATAGGGGATATTGTATTCGTTGCCATTTATGTACGAGCCCAATCCACTATTACTTCGTACGCCCTTTTTTTTACTTTAACAGATATCTAAGTCACAGTAAAAATGTTTGGAAAGGTCTTTTAAATTCCGTTAGATCGAAAAAGTTTAATAGTGGATTGGACTCGTATATATATATATATATATATATATATATATATGTAACATGGAGAAGAGAGCACCCAATAAATTAGATATTCTTGATCAGCATCAGCAGACGAGTCGATATACCCATGTCCGTCCGTCCGTCCGTGTGAAATCTCAGAGACTATAGAGATAGAGCAACCACACAGATTTCTATGAGTCCCACGCAGATCAAGTTTGTTTCCAATCTTTTTCACGACCTTTCCCGTCTCCGCAATTCGCGAAAAGCCAGCACACGCACCGTTTTTAGGGTATTACGTATTTTTGGTAATTAACGCTATTTATTAATTAAAGCTACCATCCTACTTAAATGCAACAAGAACAGAGAAATAGAAAGGTGGTTATTGCTTTTCTTAATTTTCAAGCAATGTGAGTGCCTAAAAGCATGCAATAAAAATATTTTAAATTTATTTAAATATGTAACGGGTATCCTAAAGTCGGGAGCTCGAGAATAGCCTTTCCCGCTTGCTTTTCCTCAAGATATCAATTTCCAAGAAACTTAACTTTCCTTCCCTTAAATTTTTCAAATATTTAAAATGTCATTTGAATCGGTAACTTATTTTGGATACAGCAAAAGATCGAAAAAAAAAAACAATTTTGAGAATATCGGCAGGTCTTGAGCAAACTAGAATCCTTTTATGTTGAAAATAACAAGAATAATTTGCAATTTTAAAAGTATTTATGAAAAAATTCACTTGTAGCCTCTTTAAAAAAAATAAACAATAAAATTCTCTAACTCGAAGTCTCCCTAACTCGAACTCTTTTCTTGGATAATGGTGATTCGAGTTGGGAAAATTTGAAGCCTTAACATTTAATCAACTTATAAAATAATTAACTGAACTAAATAATTCAAATGAGCTACGGTGGACGAGCTCCAGTAAGTTGTCGATTTTTCATGAAAATTGATATAATTGACTCGATTGGTAATTAAAAAAAATTATCGAATTAAAGTACTCGAAACACTCTTCCGCGATAATCGAGTTTTCCATTTTTCAATGTATTTTTTCATTACTACGTTTAACTATTCTTATGTAACGGTTCAAATGGCTAACGGACAGTTCAGCGCAATTCGTTTGTGACAAATTTGTCACCTGCGCTGTAACAGCGATAAGAGCTTCGTCAAGCCACGCTTGAGTGAGAGCTTTTCGATGCTCGAGCTTTCTCGCTCTTAACTTGAGTTGATCGATGCTATAAAGTGTCAGCTGTCTAATCAGAACCATGTAACTCTCTTTACATTTCTGATAAGCGCAGCACACTTCACTGTCTCCAAAAGAGAGCTTTTGAGTGGAGTGAAATTATAAAAGAGCTCGTGGCTTAACACTCGCCCTTCTTCTGAAATTTGCACACGGCCGCTGCTGACGCACTGCCAAATTAGTTTTTCTAAATTGAGTGCAACCTCGTGGATATCACTGCGGTTAGACCACGCCTTCAGGCTGAGCCCAAGCTCGCCAAATCTGTCAGCATCGATCCCCTAGAGAATCTGGAAGCCCACCGCATACTTCGTTTGCGCAACAGCATTGCATCAGGTAGGCCTCCCGATTATTATTTTTGGTTGGCATAAAAAAATATTATAAATTTAGATGCTGCGTTGGTATCTTGGGTTGGCCAAAATACGTCAGCATTCACTCTATACGAGATCGGAAAACCCGCTGGGTTTTGCGCCTGCGCAACAGCAATTCACGAGGTAAGCCACCAGATAAAACTTTTCTTGGTTGGCGTAAATTTAATCTCCCATTTATCATTAGCTCTGGTTACATCACATCTTGCTCAAGCTCCCGCACCCATAGCTAGAAAATTCTGCGCGAGAATAATCCTATAGGGTGTGGGATTGACTGAATCCCTTGCTCTGTGCCGTCGACAGGATTCCGGCAGCAAGACGAACCACAAGTTGCTATTAGCACGTGAACCAGAAGGAGCCGTTGTAATTCCCTCAAGAAGATCGCTTAGCGCTGGATAGCCGTTTCATCATCCCAATTTATTGGCATCAATTTAAAAAAATAACTAAACCCATTCTCAGTCTCAGATCTCGTGCATGATAGTATTTAAATTTTTTTTAAAACTTTAAAATGTGAAATCCACAACCAAAAACCAAAAGTGCCCCAATATTATTTTTTTGGCCAATTGTGCCACAAATTCTACTGGGAAAGTTACGTGCATAAAAATAATAAATAAAACCAAATAATATAATGAAATGAATAATCAAAAATACAAAAATGAATAATATAAAACCCATAATAAGAGTAATAATCAAAAAAAAAAATAAATAAACAAATAACTAATCAGCTACTAAAGCGATAAACTGTTATCTAAAAATATAAATAATAATAAAAAAAATATATATATAAAATTATAAATAGTCAAATACAAAATAATAAAATATAATACCTAATATCTATAACATAATACAAACATATAAAATAAATAATGATTATAAATTATATTAAATCATCTAAAACCTTAAACACATGCATAACAACAACAATAAGTAAATTTTACAGTGATCAACCAAGAGAGACAAAGAGAAGGGTAAAATCAACGAAAAAATAAAACTACATCACCTGGAGAAACGTTACGAGCGCGGAAGGCCTTTCACGTTGGAGATGTTCCCATGTAAGTCTGTTCCAACTTAATTATATTTGGTGTCCCTTTTCTCTCTCTTTATTCTTATTTGATTTTGTTCGTATTCCTACGCTTTGGCTGACTTGTACACACATACATACATGGGATAGCCTAAGTGCATGTATTTATGTCTGCGCAGATCAGCTGTTAAGGTAGTGAGTGCAGCAAACATGTAATTTTTACTGTTGGTTTTCTTATGCATTGTGACTATTAAAATAACAGAAACGAAAGAACATAAAATAATAAAACGAAACTTGCACAAAACGGTTCAAACGGAATTGTACTAAAAGAAAAAGAGAAACAATTGTAAAAGCAGATCAGCTGTTTTAAGCTGTGATAGTTGGCGCGCACTCACTTGTTGGTTTTGGTTGAAGATCTATCTAAATTAAAAGAAGAGAACATTGCGCACTAAATGCAGGTATCTTGTACCCTGTATCACAGATACAAAACTAAATTACGGGTTAAATTTTCGAATACTTAAAACGTTAAAATTAAGAAAAATGGAATTTAGTTTGAAAAACAATTGCAAAAACAAAAAAAAATACTTAACATTAATTAAACTGAAAAGAAAATAATTTTATGAAACTATCTTTGGCTAGAAATTAAATTAAAATACAACATATAAGAATAAAATCTAATTGTTTAAATACATGCGAATCAGAGTTGCGTAAACGAGCATATAACAAACCAGAACGGAATTTTTGTAAATAAACTATGATTAGAACTGCAATTTTATAAATTTTCTTCGATAATGGTAATGGAACAGAATGAGTGAATAATTTAGTTTGTGGGACATGGGGACTTAGTAAATAGCAACTGTGTTTAAGGGGATTTTTCTAATCTAATTGGAAAGGTCTAAGGTAGGGTATTGGGTATAGACACAAATGAGTCAAGCAACATCGAAGACTCAGCCCTTACAGCGACTGACCCGAAGAAAGAATAATTGCCGTTATTATGCTTTTCTCTTCACATTAATGCGATATTTTAGTTTTTATTTAGTTGAGCCCTTGTCATTTGTGCAGCAGAGTTTGGCTTCTGCTTTTTAGTTTCAGTAGGGATCCTTAAATAAGATTATGTGAGCAGTTGAATGAATTTCGCAAAAACCCACCCCACCGCCGAAAGAGCTAAGGCATCATAGGTTCCCGCTCGCGATTCTTTGTTCAACTCTACACGCCTGCTGGTCTGATGACGATTGCGGCGTGTAGCAACAACACCCACGAAAACCTTTACATAATTTTTGGCGCCCATACGCTGGGGCAACTGGTTTTCAAACAAGATGAGTAGAAAATATTCAAGAGTTTAGAAGCTAGTTGTCACACATCCCCGAATTGTATAGTTACATGTTGCAATAATTAAGGATTCTTGGTTAATTAATATCTTTACCTGCATTCGTGTATTTGGATTGAAAGATACTTATCAGTTTGGATACCATTGTAATCCCAAGTTATATTGCAACATAATATATTATATAACAGAGCATTTTCATCAGCTCATTTATGCAATTTGTGCTCATTTGCTTTCGATTTTATTTGTGAGATTTGTTTACATTAGTCGACTTGGTCAGCCGACAAATACTAGCAATAACTAACTTTGGATTCTTAGGTATTAGACTAGGATCGAATGCTCTGCCATTTAGCGCTTTTCTAGCCTTTTGTTGGAATGCTTCCAAAGATTATAGTAAGCTTATTAAACAAATAGAATCAACCAGATACGGTAAGTTCAGATGTTCTGCACCTGATGAGATATTACTGGTAGTACTCTGGATTTGATAGATATTGCTGCGTGTGCAATTCTATACCGAGTTTTCTATCCGAATGTTGAAAAGTTCCAGACAGATAAACGCCTTATCTTTTGTAGTTACAATAACCCAAATCATTTTATTTAATTAACTTTCTTCCAACAAGTAATCGCTTAAGGGTATATCAATTGCTATATAGCTAGGTTCCCAACCATCGTCCCATGATATCTTTTTATGAAAAAACACACAAACATATACAATAAAATAATTAACATGACGTTAACACATAGTCCGCCAGAAGCATCCGGATCTAACGGAGCCTCTGCCATTGGAGAGACAAATAATTGCATTATATGCACACAACGGATGACAGATACTGAGGCCTGCTTGATCACACCCTGTAATCATGTTTTCCACAAGGCATGCTTGGAGAATTGGTTGCCAGATAACCCAAGATGTCCCAGCTGTTTGCAAGCAGTGCAATTGCAAGCAACAAAGAGAGTGGTAGGAAATTGTTCGCCAGTTCCTAGTAGGAATAATCCCTCGCGAGCCCCGGTTAATCACCGTCCGATTACACGAAATTTAGCTAAAAGTTTAAACGACCCAGCACAGCAAACAACTGATAATGTCCCACAGTCAAATCTCGACAACAGCAATAGTACTAATCGCAGTAATGTTGTTGCAGCACGAAGAAGAAGAGGTCGACCAACTCGTCCTAATAACAACAGCTATAATGTTCAGCCAACTGTAGACTATCAAGTTATTCAGACAATGATCGAGCAAACTGTTACTCGGATCATGTCGAATCTTAATTTGAATTCTCGGCCAAACCATACACCATCGTCCGATGTAGCCGCTCCAATAACTACATATCAATGGCCATCCATTAGCAGCGCTATATTAAAGCCAGGAAAGGTAGCAGACAAAATGCAAAAATGGAATGTCCAGTTTGATGGTTCCGAAAATGGGTTGACTGTAGACGAATTCGTGTATAGAGTAAAGTCCTTGACTGACGAAACACTTGATAGTGATTTCACTGCCTTATGCAAAAACTTGCATGTCCTGTTTGTTGGTAAAGCCAGAGACTGGTTCTGGAGATACCACAAACAAGTGGATCAAATAATCTGGGCAGACTTTTGCATATCCTTCAGACAGCAGTATAAGGATTATAAGTCCGAGTATCGCAAAAAGGAACAGATTCGTTCAAGAAAGCAAAAGCCTGGGGAAAGCTTTAGCGCATTCTATGAAGCTGTCACTAGTTTAATAGATAGAGGATCTGTGGATTTTAAAGAAGAGGAGTTGTTAGAAATTCTCAAATATAATTTATTACCAGACATTCGACACCAATTAATATACCAACCGGTACACACAGTAAGCCATTTGCGACGCCTGGTGCAAATGCAAGAATCGATTCGACAAGAATATCATCAGCGACCAGAAACTGCGTCAAAGCAAAAAGGTTATCAACGTCAGGTTTACGTGCTAGAAGAAAATCATGATGCAGAGTCTGAAGAAGCGTTCTCTGATAATGAAGTTGCTGCAATTCGCAAGCCAGCAACAAAGCTTTGTTGTTGGAATTGCGATGTAGAAGGTCACGTTTGGGAAAACTGCCTCGCTGATAAACGCATTTTTTGCTATGGATGTGGTGCACTAAACGTGTACAAACCGCAATGCAAAATTTGCATCGATAGGCAGTCGGAAAACCGAATGAAGGGTGCATCCAAAACTACCAGGGTGCTCCCAAAGTAAAAGACAATAATATATCACATGCAACAGCAGATGCTGCAACCAATTTTCTGCAAGCGGAGCCAAAAGATAAAGTTTTAAATTTAGATTCTCCTTTTCGTTCTTATGAGGAGCGTCTTAGTAACTATATAGAAGTTCGTAATAGAATATTTAATGAAGAGCCTGTCGAACATAGAATAAAGAGAAATACAAAACGAATTAGAAATTATTATAAGGACCGAATGAAAAATCATCAATTATTGGTATCAGCTGTCTTCAACAATAATCTCGATATGCGAAGTTATGCTGAAATATCTTTTCTAGATTATAAGGAACTGGGCCTTTTGGATACAGGTGCCAGCGTTAGCTGTATTGGATCTACACTAGCTAACGAACAATTTTCTAAGTTTTCCGAGTTTAAGCCCATCAAGTCACATGTAAGAACAGCCAATGGTGACGCAATTGACGTCTCAGGTGTACTCAAAGTATTAGTGACCTATAAAAATAAGCAGAAATTATTGAAATTATACATTATTCCGGCTATCAAACAAAGAGTAATCCTTGGAATAGATTTCTGGAAAGAATTCGAACTAGCTCCAGATATTATCAATTCTGTAGAGATGGATCCTTGTGATAAACAGGAAGAAAAATCCGTATTATATCCTTTGACAACTGTTCAACAGCAACAGCTTGACTTAGTTAAACAGCTATTTCCAAATTGTGTGAATGGCTTAGGTCGTACAGGATTAATTCAACATCACATTGACATTGACAACTCAAGGTCAGTCAAACAGCGATTTTATCCTGTCAGTCCAGCAGTAGAGAAATTACTATTCGCTGAGATTGATCGTATGTTAGCTCTCGATGTTATAGAACCCTCTACAAGCGCTTGGAGTTCGCCAATGCGTCTTGTTCTAAAACCAAACAAAGTCAGATTGTGTTTAGATGCCAGAAAGTTAAATGCTGCAACCAAAAAGGACGCTTATCCGTTGCCTAGCATTGACGGCATCTTCGCTCGCCTGCCAAAGGCAAACATCATATCCAAGTTGGATTTGAAAGATGCCTACTGGCAGATCGAATTAACAGATGAAGCCAAACCATTAACAGCATTCACGGTGCCAGGGAGGCCATTGTATCAATTTAAAGTCATGCCATTTGGATTGTGCAACGCCCCCTCGACCATGTGCCGGTTGATGGATAGTATCATCCCCCCGGATTTAAGATATTGCGTTTTTGGGTATCTGGACGATCTTTGTATCGTTTCAGAAGATTTTCAGTCTCATTTAGCTGTCCTCGTTCGCTTAGCTGAAGAATTTAAGAAAGCCAACTTAACGCTCAATATTGATAAGAGTCATTTCTGTGTGACAAGCGTTACCTATTTAGGCTATGTGATAGGCAGTGGAGGGATTTGCACAGACCCAGATAAGATTACTTGTATTCTTAATTGGCCTCCGCCAAAGAATTTGAAGCAGGTTAGAGGATTCCTAGGTGTCTGCGGCTGGTACAGAAGATTTATTCCAAATTTCTCCGAGCTTACCTGTCCAATTACAGAGATGCTGTCCAATAAAAAGAAGTTCTGCTGGTCAGAGGAAGCACAGAAGGCAATGAACGAGCTAAAAACTAAATTAACCACTGCACCAGTCTTGATAAATCCAGATTTTGACAAAAAGTTTTATCTCCATTGCGATGCTAGCGATTTTGGGATAGGAGCTGTTTTAATTCAACTATCCGAAGAAAATGAAGAAAAACCCATCGCTTATATGTCGAAGAAACTTAGCCGTGCTCAGAAAAACTACAGCGTGACTGAAAGGGAATGTTTAGCGGTTATACTAGCAATCGAAAAGTTTCGATGCTATTTAGAATTACAGGAGTTCGAGGTCATCACAGACCATTCCAGCTTAGTATGGCTCATGAGACAACAAAATGTGACCGGTAGACTAGCTCGTTGGATTTTTAGACTCCAGCAGTTTAAATTTTCTATCTCGCATAGAAAAGGCAAGGAGCATGTTGTGCCAGATGCGTTATCACGTCTTAGTGAAAATGAGATTTGTCAAATTGAAGTAGGCCCAGTTGTAGATCTCAATTCAAAAGAATTTTTGTCTGCAGAGTATGCTTCGCTAAAAGCCAAATTTGCAGAGTCTCCAACCAAATTCCCAGACATAAAGATTGTAGAACCGTTTATCTATATCCGCACCGAGCATGCGTCCGGAAATGTAGCACAAGAAGAGCATTCGTGGAAACTATGGGTTCCCGAACAACTCAGATCAGATGCGGTGAAGCAAGCCCACGATTGCGTTATATCATCACATGGTGGTATTCAGAAAACTATAGAGCGACTTCGTAGGAATTTGTTTTGGCCAGGTTTAGCGACTGATGTGAGAGCATACATTCGTCAATGTGATATATGTAAAGCTACAAAAGCTCCCAATCATACGCTTCGCGCTCCTATGGGAACACATATTCCAACGGTCAGACCATTTCAGCGATTATATATCGATCTATTGGGTCCGTATCCACGCAGTAAAAATGGCCATATTGGATTGCTCATCGTATTAGACCATTTTAGCAAATACCATTGGTTACAGCCCCTGAAGAAATTCACTTCAGCTGCCATACAAGAGTATCTGCTAAAAACTATCTTTCACGGATTCGGTGTACCTGAGATAATTATAAGTGATAACGGAACTCAATTTGAAGCTAACGAGTTTAATGCATTTTTAACTCAACTAGGCATTCGACATATGTACACAGCATTATATTCGCCTCAAAGCAATGCTGCGGAGCGAGTAAATCGATCATTATTGGCTGCCGTACGATCTTATTTGAAAAATGATCAGACAGAATGGGATTTGCATTTGTCATCCATTTCTTGTTCTTTGAGATCGGCAATGCACCAGTCACTTGGTTGCTCACCGTACAAAGCATTGTTTGGGATAGACATGTTAACTCATGGCGATGATTATCGGTTACTGAGAGATTTGTCCTTGTTAGAAGAGAATATTGTGCCGTTGGAAAGGGCTGATAAATTGGCATTACTAAGAAAAGATATTCAAGCCAATATACGACAGGCACACGAGCGAAACACCAATCAGTATAATCTTCGAGCTAGAGAAGTTACCTACAAAGAAGGACAAGAAGTCTTCAGGAGAAATTTTGCATTGAGCAAATTTACGCAAAATTTTAACGCGAAACTTGCACCACAATTTATTAAATGTCGCATCAAGAAGAAAATTGGCAATTGTTACTACCTCATAGAAGATTTGCAGGGTAGGGAGGTAGGAACGTTTCATTCTAAAGACATTCGGCAATGATTCCCGCTAATCTTCTGCCTAACGTTGGTAGATTATCGGGTGGTGTAATGGTTCAAATGGCTAACGGACAGTTCAGCGCAATTCGTTTGTGACAAATTTGTCACCTGCGCTGTAACAGCGATAAGAGCTTCGTCAAGCCACGCTTGAGTGAGAGCTTTTCGATGCTCGAGCTTTCTCGCTCTTAACTTGAGTTGATCGATGCTATAAAGTGTCAGCTGTCTAATCAGAACCATGTAACTCTCTTTACATTTCTGATAAGCGCAGCACACTTCACTGTCTCCAAAAGAGAGCTTTTGAGTGGAGTGAAATTATAAAAGAGCTCGTGGCTTAACACTCGCCCTTCTTCTGAAATTTGCACACGGCCGCTGCTGACGCACTGCCAAATTAGTTTTTCTAAATTGAGTGCAACCTCGTGGATATCACTGCGGTTAGACCACGCCTTCAGGCTGAGCCCAAGCTCGCCAAATCTGTCAGCATCGATCCCCTAGAGAATCTGGAAGCCCACCGCATACTTCGTTTGCGCAACAGCATTGCATCAGGTAGGCCTCCCGATTATTATTTTTGGTTGGCATAAAAAAATATTATAAATTTAGATGCTGCGTTGGTATCTTGGGTTGGCCAAAATACGTCAGCATTCACTCTATACGAGATCGGAAAACCCGCTGGGTTTTGCGCCTGCGCAACAGCAATTCACGAGGTAAGCCACCAGATAAAACTTTTCTTGGTTGGCGTAAATTTAATCTCCCATTTATCATTAGCTCTGGTTACATCACATCTTGCTCAAGCTCCCGCACCCATAGCTAGAAAATTCTGCGCGAGAATAATCCTATAGGGTGTGGGATTGACTGAATCCCTTGCTCTGTGCCGTCGACAGGATTCCGGCAGCAAGACGAACCACAAGTTGCTATTAGCACGTGAACCAGAAGGAGCCGTTGTAATTCCCTCAAGAAGATCGCTTAGCGCTGGATAGCCGTTTCATCATCCCAATTTATTGGCATCAATTTAAAAAAATAACTAAACCCATTCTCAGTCTCAGATCTCGTGCATGATAGTATTTAAATTTTTTTTAAAACTTTAAAATGTGAAATCCACAACCAAAAACCAAAAGTGCCCCAATATTATTTTTTTGGCCAATTGTGCCACAAATTCTACTGGGAAAGTTACGTGCATAAAAATAATAAATAAAACCAAATAATATAATGAAATGAATAATCAAAAATACAAAAATGAATAATATAAAACCCATAATAAGAGTAATAATCAAAAAAAAAAATAAATAAACAAATAACTAATCAGCTACTAAAGCGATAAACTGTTATCTAAAAATATAAATAATAATAAAAAAAATATATATATAAAATTATAAATAGTCAAATACAAAATAATAAAATATAATACCTAATATCTATAACATAATACAAACATATAAAATAAATAATGATTATAAATTATATTAAATCATCTAAAACCTTAAACACATGCATAACAACAACAATAAGTAAATTTTACAGTGATCAACCAAGAGAGACAAAGAGAAGGGTAAAATCAACGAAAAAATAAAACTACATCACCTGGAGAAACGTTACGAGCGCGGAAGGCCTTTCACGTTGGAGATGTTCCCATGTAAGTCTGTTCCAACTTAATTATATTTGGTGTCCCTTTTCTCTCTCTTTATTCTTATTTGATTTTGTTCGTATTCCTACGCTTTGGCTGACTTGTACACACATACATACATGGGATAGCCTAAGTGCATGTATTTATGTCTGCGCAGATCAGCTGTTAAGGTAGTGAGTGCAGCAAACATGTAATTTTTACTGTTGGTTTTCTTATGCATTGTGACTATTAAAATAACAGAAACGAAAGAACATAAAATAATAAAACGAAACTTGCACAAAACGGTTCAAACGGAATTGTACTAAAAGAAAAAGAGAAACAATTGTAAAAGCAGATCAGCTGTTTTAAGCTGTGATAGTTGGCGCGCACTCACTTGTTGGTTTTGGTTGAAGATCTATCTAAATTAAAAGAAGAGAACATTGCGCACTAAATGCAGGTATCTTGTACCCTGTATCACAGATACAAAACTAAATTACGGGTTAAATTTTCGAATACTTAAAACGTTAAAATTAAGAAAAATGGAATTTAGTTTGAAAAACAATTGCAAAAACAAAAAAAAATACTTAACATTAATTAAACTGAAAAGAAAATAATTTTATGAAACTATCTTTGGCTAGAAATTAAATTAAAATACAACATATAAGAATAAAATCTAATTGTTTAAATACATGCGAATCAGAGTTGCGTAAACGAGCATATAACAAACCAGAACGGAATTTTTGTAAATAAACTATGATTAGAACTGCAATTTTATAAATTTTCTTCGATAATGGTAATGGAACAGAATGAGTGAATAATTTAGTTTGTGGGACATGGGGACTTAGTAAATAGCAACTGTGTTTAAGGGGATTTTTCTAATCTAATTGGAAAGGTCTAAGGTAGGGTATTGGGTATAGACACAAATGAGTCAAGCAACATCGAAGACTCAGCCCTTACAGCGACTGACCCGAAGAAAGAATAATTGCCGTTATTATGCTTTTCTCTTCACATTAATGCGATATTTTAGTTTTTATTTAGTTGAGCCCTTGTCATTTGTGCAGCAGAGTTTGGCTTCTGCTTTTTAGTTTCAGTAGGGATCCTTAAATAAGATTATGTGAGCAGTTGAATGAATTTCGCAAAAACCCACCCCACCGCCGAAAGAGCTAAGGCATCATAGGTTCCCGCTCGCGATTCTTTGTTCAACTCTACACGCCTGCTGGTCTGATGACGATTGCGGCGTGTAGCAACAACACCCACGAAAACCTTTACACTTAAAAGTTAAGAACGAATAAACAACTTTTGAAGTATAGTATTTAATTATTAACAACAAGAAAGAAATGTTTGTATATTTTTGCAACATATATAAAAATAAAGAAAATGTTTTCCTAAGCATCCCTCACTTACCGCCCCAAGATAAGAATTAAATATTGGCAAAACAATTAGCAGGCCATTTGAGTGGTAAGCTTAACGCACCACTTGGCTGTATTCAGTCTAGGGCCAAGACGGTTGTCATTTAGCCCTATTACCACCCATTTAACACAAGGACGCCACAGACTCACACACACACACACTCTTACAGACACTCGCACACATTCGGTATGGTCAAAAAATTAATTAAAACTTACCTCAATGAACTGACAGTCAATTAAAGTTTACGCAAGAGACACGACAACAAGTCAGAGCAGCATGATAAAGAGAAGAGAATGATGGGAAGCGGCAGATGAGAGACGAGTGTCGAGTGTCGAGTGACGAGTGAGAGAGGGAGAGACAGAGAGAGAGGCAAACGAGACGAACAAATGTAACGTTCTACGCGCCATTAAACGCGGACAGGGCAAGTGGAAGCGAGGGGGGCTATGAAGGGGGGATGGTTATACAGGGGAGACACCGTTTATTGGCCAAAAGCAAACAGACGAAAGCCAACAGAGACCAAAAGCCAAACAATAAGCAGTCAAGAAGCAGCAGCGGCAGCAGCAGCTGAAAAACAAAAGGCAGAAAGGCGGACGAATAAATAAATACAAGCGAAACAAAATGGAGAGAGCCCGCCCACGGACAGGATGTGACTTGTTTGTCTTGGACTTGAGCGGCGACCGCTGCAGCAGCAGCATCAGCAGCAGCAGAGAAGCAGAGCAGCAAAGCAACGGCAGCAAAACAATTAACAATCTCCGTTTGTCGTAATTGACTCAAATGAGCGCAAACAATAAATAAAACAGTAACAGTTACAGCAACAGCAAAAGCAACAGCAATGGCGTAACGGTAACGTTAACGGCAGCGCTAACAGTAAAAACAGCTAGCACAGCGGTAGCCGAAGAAGAGAGCAAAACAAAGCTAAAAAGCGTTGACAATGACGATTGGAGACTTGCCACAAAGCGACGAATGCTCTTCAGTTAGCGATGGCAATTAGAAATGCGATGAGATTGCAACACTTAAACTATTTTTAAAAAATTTAATGTAAAATTAATAATGGAAACATACGGAAAAACGGGAAGAAAAAATAAATATGATTCGAGAAGCAATTTATTCACATTTTAAATGAATCTGAAACATTTATAATATTAAAGTAAAATTTTCTAATAATTTCATATTCTGAACCAACTGAAATAAATACGAGCAAATTTGAATAAAACTAGGGATGGAAATAGAAATAAATATAAATAAATACTTTTCTATAATTCAATTGTTTATACAGGTACTTCTAAAATTTTTCCCTAACTCGAGCTAAAAGAGTGGCTGTAAAATTAATAAACTTAAGGAAAATAACTCTATAAGTCGAATATCTCCATAACTCTTTGGATAATGGTGATATCTCCCTTAGGGAAGTTCGACTGTATTTACATTAAACCTTAGATGATAAGACTTTATTTAAAATTCAAGCATAATTTTAAAACAAAAATATTATTTTCATAATTCAGAGAAAAAACAAGACAGGAAATATACAAAATAAATGTACATACACTAGCCAGAAAAACTATGCGTACACCCTTATTTTTGCTTTAACAGCTATGTTAGTGAAGTTATCACAGTAAAAAAAATATATTTGGAAAGGTCGTTCAAATTCCGTTTAAATTATGCAAAAATATTCTTAACCCATTAAGTACTCATTGAATATTTTGAGTTCAAAAAAAAGTCAATTTTTCAACTTTTTTCCTCGATTTTTTCCAAAAAATGTTGGGATGGAAAAAAATTCTTGAAACAATTCTAGGAATGATTGAAAAAAAAATTTCAAAAATATAGGAAAAAAGTTGAAAAATTGACTTTTTTTTGAACTCAAAATATTCAATGGGTACTTAATGGGTTAAGAATATTTTTGCATAATTTAAACGGAATTTGAACGACCTTTCCAAATATATTTTTTTACTGTGATAACTTCACTAACATAGCTGTTAAAGCAAAAATAAGGGTGTACGCATAGTTTTTCTGGCTAGTGTATATACCTTTTTAAAACAAACTATATAAATTTACTTTGAAAATATTTGTCTTCCCGAATGATATTTAAAACAGAAAAGTGTCTCGTTAACGAATCGCTTCATTTTCAAAGTTTGGGGATCATCTGAAAGCACTCACGCTGTCATCTCTAGACATAGGTACGTTACACACGCTGACCCATAAGGGTCTCATTCTAGCATCTACACCGCATCCACATTCACATCCACATCCTTACGTACGTTCACGTTTGCCTGGAGAAAAATCACGGGCCAGGCTGCATTTTTGTCATGCCTTTGCTTCGATTGTTTGCACAGCTTGACAGCATTTCCACTGTCAGTAGGTTGGCTTCGGATGTTGAGTCCTGTAAGTGGATATCTTTGGCTAAGTGCAGCCAGGAACTCTGACTTCTGCCTTTCAGCCGCCAGCAGAACGCTCCAGTTTTGCCAACTGTTTGCACTACAATATTGTACTTTTAATTATTCAAGTTCTCGAGTGCAGTTCCCTTATCCAATCCCCTGCCTTCTCCCTCGCTCTCTCTCTCTTCGTCTCTCTCACACACAGAATGGGCATTGTATTCCACAAGTCCGTCAAGTGTAAGAGTATAATGTAGTGCTCGCTACTTATCCCCTCATAAAGTGGGCAATGACAACTGTCAAACACATGGCAAGCACTCGAGTCAACGAGCAAAAGATCCGGATTCGATACCATTACATAATCAAATTGATTTTCTTATTGAAACCATTTTGTTACCGTTTGCTTAAATCTTTATTATTACAATCATTTCTAATTTTTTTTATCATTATAAGAATAACGTTTAGTTTATGGCCTTGACGTAGAATTGTGTCCCAATTTTGTTTCATGACCTTCTGAATGAAACCCAAAGCAATCATCCATCCACCATATTTAAATTTATTTATTATCATCGACTTATTTTACTTAACCCTCTAGTGCCCAAGACCGCCTCTAGACGGGGTAAAAAAATCTTAGTTAAAACTTTAAAAATTAATATAATTATATTAGATTTATAATTAAAAGTAAATTGCTTCAAAACTTTATGAATAACTAAATATTCCATCAGCCTGTTTTTCTTTTACCGTTCTACGATGAGATTTACTACGAATTTTCTATGTCTGAAAATTAGTGAACGCTCAAATTTCTTTTTTTACCTGGGCACTAGAGGGTTAATTCATCGAAAAGTGGAAAAATATATAAATAAGCAATGTTTCAAAACTTTTCAATAAATAATCTTTTTGATTTCTGTAGTTCCCCGGGATTACTTTTATAAGGACACTCCAAAATATTTAAAAAATTAAAAGTTATTTTTTCTAAAAAAAAAAACAAGGATATCATAAAAAAGTATTGCGTGAGATTTTTATTTTTCTCGCTCAAGTATAATGCTTTTTTTTAGTTAAAAGATAATTTTACGTTAGTTACACTTAAATCCAAGTTAAAAGCAAAAGACATTATTCTATAAAGGTAATATCTTTACACATATTCCACCTGTTTGGTATTTAGGGATACCGAAATTATTTGTGAATTTAAATTTATACATAAGCAATTACGACCAATGCCACAACTGGGATACTTGTCGAGGAGCAAAATGCTGTACAGCCGATGTCAGTAGCTCTTCCAATCTATGTCTATGCCCCGTTAGAATGCTTTTGTGTCTCTATGTGTGTGTGAGTGTGTGTGTTTGAGTGTGAGTGCCATAGACCAATTATGCGCACATTTCATGCATAAGAAAATTCAATTCCACGTTCATTTGCACATGCAAATCAAATTTATTTGTGGCAAGCACTCGGCACTTATGCAGGACGCGGCAGGACAAGGCGAAGGCGAAGTGGCAGGCACGGAGGAAGGGAAGGGAAAGGAAAGGGAAAGGAAAGGGGCACACGGCACTAAAAGTAACTGAAGCTGTTGCCGGATTGTTGTTGGTATCGTTGAAATGCTGCCTGCAGCTAAAAATTTCAGCGCTTCTGCCGCGCGAACTTTTGCAAATGACGTTGATGATGAGTTGCAGGCAGAATGAAGTCGCCGACATTACGAGTCCATCTTTCCCTCTCTCTCTTTATCTCTGTCTCTTTCATTTTCATTCATTCATCATGGAATTTTCAATATGGCATTCAGCTGTTAATGTCACTCACTTGAACGGAGCACAAGGTATTTCGAATTCTCAGATACTTGCAATTCTCTACCTCTTTCCACAATTTGTAGTATCTTGAATGGAAATTTACTTCAACCGCATGTAAATGTGGTTCGTTTGTAAGACAATTAGGAGTTTTCTCACACACAGGGTATGCATAACTCCATCATCTTTCTGTGCAGGATTTAATAATGTTCATAATTCAAACGGCAGAAATGTTAATTATTTGAAAATTCGAATTTTCATTCGCTGCTCATTAGAAACGAGAATTTTAAGGAGACAAATAAAGCTCGGAAATTATATTAGACTGTGCAAGGATTCCCAATCATTTATTTATCTACCTCAAATAACTTGTGATTTACAAAGCATAAATGTCTTATTTGGTTTAAAGTACTTCAATTGCATTTACAATCAGTTAGTAAAGTCATTTACTATGTAGAGTTAATAAGCATTATCCTGGAAATATTAAAGGTTTAAATTGGAAAAAACATTTTCAAGCATTATATTTTTCAATGCTATTTTAATAAATTAACAAGTCAAGTGAAAGATTATTTATCAGCCGGACAATGTAGATTTCTTTTATTTAATTAGCAGTTAAATATAACAATTATAATACCCTATCGATAAGAAATCTTTAAAAAATTATTAATAATATATTACGATAGCTAAGATTGTATTTGAAAGATAATGAGTTTAAAAAGAAACCAGATAATAAACTTAAAATAATTACATATATTTGTAGGTAAAATTTTATGCAAACTTTAAAAATCTTCAAAATCAATTGTCAATAACACTCTGTTGAGCAAATCACCGAATAGTAAAATTTCATTTTGAGAATTGCCTTAGGTGCAGTCATTTCCTCTATTCTCTTCGCCAACTCAAGGCTTATTCAATGCTCGCTTCAGTGGAGAGTCAATACGGTAAGCGATGGCGATCCATTAGCCTCTTACAGTAGACCCTCTTTGAAATTATTAAAAGCATTCTCGGGAAGACAATCGTTAACAGCGTCGACTTGGAAGAGGACTTGGTCAGGAAAGTATTGGGGTAAACCACTTGCGTAGTCGAAAAGTGGGTGGCGATATCATTAGCATTTCTGTTCCTCGGGGGGAACAAGGGGGAGGGTCGCTTCAAGTGGCTTAGCTAAATGTGTCGCAAGGATTTGGCGACTCTTCACCCCCCTCCCGCCCCTCTGCAGTCCGGGCTGCCTTCCGCTTTTCAGTGTCACTTCTTGTTCTTCATTGTTTGCTCGCGAGTTTCCGCCGCAAGGCTAATGTGATTTTTATTGGATTTATAAACTTAAGTGTCAACTTCCGGACTTGCTGCCTCTTTCTACTTCTTTTTTTGTTACTTGTTTTCTTTGTTGCCTTCCTTCTTTCTTTGTCGTTGGCATTGACTGCAATTTGCATTTTGCATGATTTTTTTTTGTCAAAAATTTAAACGGCATCTGAACTTACCATTAAGTTTAAGCCATAAATATTATGACTCGCAAATGCTTTGGTTTTCCTTTGCTTTCCATTCCAATTGAATTTGCATTGTTCAACATTATACACGTACTTGGACTTTGTGCATATTGTATTTCCACATCCTTACATGCAGACGACACTCGTTCGGGGAGTTTTTTGGAGGTGCGGGAGTTTTTGGCAGTTTGTTTTCAAAGTTTTCGAACTGCTCTCAAAGTTAGACGCACTTCCTGTTCAGCATTTCTGTGTGTGTCTATACCAGACTTGGAACTGTTCATTTGTTTGCATAATTAAATTGCACATTGAATTAGTTAAATTTGCTTTGCCAACCAGTGTCGTAAGTTTGCCCGTAATTGAAGCCAGGCAACCAATTCCCCAAATGCAACTTGCGTAGTTTGATTGGATTCCGTGCATCTTTATTCTCCGGAGTGGGAAAACTACTGTTTAATTGTGTATTTAATTATGGGTATAGTTTAAGTATGGTTAATTATTATACAAATTCAAAGCATGCTTGTGGGATAGGCGACAGGCGAGCATACTCGACTTCGAACGACCTCGTACTTACTATCCATTAAGCAAAATAAATAATAAATAAATAAATAAGCGAAAAGATTTTTGAAAAATTTTTTTTTTTAGTCACTCCTAAAATTGTTTGAAGAATGTTTGTGCATCCCAACATTTTTTTTTAAAAATCGAGGAAAAAAGTTTTGAAAGTTGACTTTTTTTAAAATTCGAATATTTCAATGGGTACATAATGGGTTACGGAAAGTTATGCATCATTCAAACGGAATTCAGATGACCTTTCCAATTATATTTTTTAAATTTGATGACTTGACTTACAATAGCTGTTATAGTTAAAGAAAGAGTGTAATAGCTGTTATAGTAAAAGAAAGAGTGTACTTATTAATTTGGCCAGTAGTGTATATACTTCATCGTCGTCTCAGATACCTAAGATATAATTTAAAATTTGACAGTAATTTCTATACTATTTACGTCATAATATATTTTCAATAGTTATTAAACACCTTATTTTATTTTTTTTTTTTTTTTTTGAAAAAACGGGCCTAAAAATTATAGTACAAAAAATTAATAGTTCTAAATATTCTATTTCCATTATTGTCAATTTAATTTTAAATTTGCAGAGTTGCAACGCCAATTTTAATTTTCTTTTCATTTTCTTTAACCATGTACATACATAACGTATGTACACTAGTCGGCATATTTATTTTGACATAGCTTACATTTGACTTTTAGTCTCTTTTGCTAAATACCGTTGTATTCAACGAAGCGAAAATGATGCCCAAAGTGAAGTGCATATTAATAACTGTAAATACGCTAAATAATTTGTCTATTATCTTTTGTCATTTCTTTCTGCTGATAAAAATGCAAGCAGACAACGAATTTAGCAGCGGCATAAGTATTTTGACATCGCGTGATTTCGTTGTTTCTTGGCGAGTTCAAAGTGTTATTAAAGAAGTTTTCAAAAAATCGTTCTTATTATTTGATATAACCGTGTTTTTAATATTAAAAATGGTTAAAAAATCTGAACTAAGTACAATAATAAGAACAGAAATTGTGACAAAATATAACTTGGGTATTTCCGTAATAAATATCGCTAAGGAATATAATTTGTCACGTCAAACTATATATTATCAAATCAATAAACATAAAAACTTGAATCAAATAACCAATGTACGTCGAACAGGCAGAAACCGAAAGACAAATGCTGATGCAGACCGTCTGATCGTGCGCCAATTCAAAAAAAACCCTCTTATAACACCAAAAGCTGTGGCCTTGGAGTGGAATACGACTGCACCCAATCCGATAAGTGAGAGAACCATACGCAGGCGTTTAATTGAGGCAGATATAAAAAGTTATATAGCAAAACCAATACCTTTCATCACCCCTAAAAACAAACTTAAGCGTTTGGAGTTCGCGCAAAGGTACATCCTGAAGCCTGTTTCATTTTGGCGCAGTGTTCTGTGGACGGATGAGAGTACTTTTGAGTTCCACTCTTCAAAAAAAAAAGTTTTAGTACGATTAAACAAAAGTTATCGTAAAAAAAATGCACCTGTGTGTGAAAAAGTAAGCCATGGAGGTGGGAGCGTTATGTTCTGGGGATCCGTATCTTATTATGGTGTGGGAGACTTGGTTCCCATTGACGGTTCTATGAACCAAAGTCAATACCTTAGAACATTGAACGATTTTGCGTTTCCCTCCGGCGACAGATTGATTGGGGAAGAATTTATTCTCCAGCAGGACAACGCTCCTTGCCACAAGGCAAAAATGATTAACACATTCTTAAGAGAAGTTGGGATAAAAACCCTGGATTGGCCACCCCAAAGTCCAGATTTGAACATTATTGAAAATGTGTGGTCGCTAATAAAGCGAAAGAGAGCCGCCGATATAACTAGGACAAGAGACGAAACAATCACTGAGGTCACAAAGGAGTGGGAAAGGATTCCATTAAAAACCCTCCAAACCTTGGTGGATTCCGTTCCAAACCGCCTCCAAAAGGTCCTAGATACCAAAGGAGGATATATTTTTTATTAATTTTAAGTTAAAATTGAATTTATAAAACATAATCATATTTTAAGTTGATAAACAACATTTTGTCAAAATACTTATGCCATCCATTGAATTCCTCTATTTTTAGTTTTAATTAAATAAAAATACAAAATCAAGATTAAAATAAAAAAATTGTTATATTTATAATTTAATACATTATACTTAACTATAATAAATTAAAATTAGTTTCAGTTTTCTCTTGAAATGAGAAAGAATTGAAAAAGAAACTGAGGCACCGCCATGTCAAAATAAATATGCCGACTAGTGTATATAACGTATTTCTTTTTTATTTTCGCAGTATTATAAAAAATATTTATCTAAATACAAAAAATTAAAAAAAAAAAACAAATGATTAAGGTACAGAAAATTAAAATAAAAATCAAATAAATCACATTATTTATTCTTTATTTTAAATGATAAAAAATGTATTAAACTTAACAAAAAAACCAACTTAAACTAATCACGGTCTGATATATTTGCATTAATTTAGTTATTTCCCTTTCTGTGAGTAAATGTCCAAAAAAAAATTATGAGACCAGCACTAAGCCTATAAGTAAAGTACAACCAATGTATAAGTATGTACAAATATCAAGGCTGTGTGTGAATATGGCTCCTTCAATTATCGTGATTAATTCGGTCTTTGAGTGCAAAGAAAAATGGCAGCAAAACGGGAACCAAATATGACCAACTAAAATCGAACATGAATGCGTGGCATAGAAAACGAGAGCACAAAGTCAATAGAGGAATGTGATGTGGAAGGATAACGCACTGTTTTTGATGACTTCAAAAGGCCAACTGACTGGCAATGATGGTAACCAAATCAGTCTAAATCTTTTCGAGTTTCGAAATTTCATCATAATGAAATGACTCTATGTACTTTGTTAAATAACAATTAAAGCATAAACTCTGAAATTGGCCAATAACATACTATCTACTCAGGGAATCTGTTTGAGAAAAAATCCTACTTATTTTAAATAATATAGATACATTTTGGAAAAAATACTGGATAAGTAGCTAAATTCCTTATCTAATTGAACTCTTTTATTTAATATTTTTAAATTTCCATAAAGCCTCAGCAGTAGATTATTATTAATATTTAAACTTATTTACAATCTATTAATTATTTCAAATTGGAAATGGACGTTTTGTTGAACCAAATCATTTATAAAAGTTTGATCATGTCAAACAAAAAATGAAAAGAAATGAAAACCAAGACAAATGAATATTGATTTTAGTAATAAAGTTATCTCTCAACGTCGTAATGGCCTCAAAATGCATACAGAACCAAAGTATTCATATTTTTATTTTATATTTAATGCTCGGCATTTTGGCAATTGCGGCATGACGAGTAAGTATGCACTTGGAATTCAGCAAGAGACCAGTTCTTAACGTGGCCCATTCGAGCCACAAAACTAATGATGACGTATCGATTGATTCATTCTCGTGACCATCGCTTTTTTCGGCCAATGCAAGTGGAAAATGTTGGCTAAGGGGAAATCTAATGAATACGCTGGCCGCGACTTTTGCTGACTCGACGCAAGTCGATTTGTTTTCATTTGCTTGGTCTGCCGATGTCTCAACAAGATAGTGGTTGAACCTGGTTCTATATCCTACGACGGATATCATTAAAATTTTCCGGCATATTTGGCAGCTTCTGGGATTGTTACAGCAAAGTAAAAAGAATGCTTCAAAAATTCAATAACCACAAAAGCTCCTCTTCTGGAGTATTTTCCACGGAACTTCTTTTACATTGAAGTGGTCCCCGGACCAAATCGCTTTTTAGCTCCTTTTGCGAAGTTCGAATACGTTGGCGGACGAGTTTTCACAATATTTTTACTGCTGCTGCTGCTCTTTTGCCATATTTTCCACTTTGCCTTTTGCGCGTTAACCCGGTTAACAAAAGGGCGCTGAATATTCCCACAGCTCAATCGAATTTCGCCCGAACCAATTTGTACGCAAATCATTTTATCGGCCAACACCACAACAGCGCCATCTACCGTGGGTAATATGAAATGTATTGCGATTGTCCCTTTTGATACTCTTTTGTTGAGTCATATGCGAACTACACTTAAGTTAAGTATGCGTTTTAGTCAAAAAAGCCTAAACAATTTTTTTACTTATCAAATTTTTATAAAGACCCGATGATTAAAATATGTGCGAAGAAGGAATTAAAAAATTCTACTTATCTCAAGTATTTTGTACTTGGTCTCAGAAAATTCGCGATTACAGAATTTTTTTCTGTCTTAACTAAGTTATGTACAACAACTATAGTATGCTGATATGTATTTATTTATTTTTATTCAAATAAATTTATAAAAATAATTAAGAAATTCTTACAAACTTCTGATTATATTCTTCATTTATTTGAACTTTACTTTAAGGAAATTACAGCAAATTTAAATTAGTTTCTTCTCTTGAAAGAGTATTGGTTATTCGGCTTGCTAAGGTTATTTCTTTTAGTTTTCTTTTCTGCCATCCGGGCGACAATGGCTGATGACAAGGACAAGGCGAAGGCGAAGGAAGGGCTGCAAATGAGTTGGATAGGGGCGAGGCTCTGTCGGGTCGTCCTGTTTTCCTTTTGCATTTGCATTTGCCATAAAAATATGATTGTTGTGTTTTCCTTTATTACATTGGCTTTGTTTGCCATCTTCCCCATTTTCCTGGCTTACTACGCGTAGTTTTGCTCTTGGCTAAAAACTTGTTTATTTCTTGTTTCCATCTCTTGTTTATGTTTCTTTTTTGTTGTGTTTTGTTTGTTGCTCCTTTTGCCTTTTTCTTTTATTGATGTTCAACTTAAAAAAGACACTTGGACATGGCCAGCGGGAATTGATGATTTATCATTTATGATGATGATGACGTATGTATCGGACTGAGCTTACGTGCTCTGGGAACGCTGTCCAACAAAAGTTTTACACTAATCTGCACAATTCCCAAAAATGCTTTTATGATATCGTTCCACAATTTGCATATTTATTTAACTTTTCGATAACACAATTTCAGATAGCAATTGCAGCTAATCGCTGTTTGAACAGACAAAAGTCTGAGGAACTACATTCTACTTACGAGTGTCTTGTTTTCAGATTACAATTTGGTTTATATTTTATGGTGTAACACGATAATAATTTCATAACCGTTGAGTACTTACGAAATGAGCAATTAATAGATTTATTAAATTTTCAAGGAAACAAAATAAATTCCATTTGAGATGCTATGTTTTTATTTTGAAATGTTTAAAAAATTAAGTGTAATTATACCTCAAATTACATGTACATAAGTATTTAGTTACATACTAGATCGTTCAAAAAGTCCCCGGACTGACAGTGAAAAAAACATTTTTTTTTTTTAATCAATTTATTTATTCAATATAGTCTCCGTCTAGCTTAATGCACCTTGTCCAACGGTCTTTCAACATTTCGATGCCTTTTTTGTAGTGGTCTGAAGAAAGTCCCTCAAAATAGGCTTCAGTTTCCCATTCAACTTCTTCATTGGAGTAAAATTTTTATCCCTGGAGCCATATTTTCAAGTTTGAAAACAGATAGTAGTCACTAAGGGCCAGATCTGGGGAATATGGAGGATGAGGAAGCAATTCCCAACTTAATTCTTTGATTTTTTCCATCGTAAAAGCGGCTTTGTGAGATGGTGCATTGTCTTGACGAAAAAGGATTTTTTTCTTTGCCAAATGCGGGCGTTTCTTCTTAATTTCGTCATTCACACGATCAAGCAATGCTGAGTTATATTCTTTGTTGCATTTTTCACCCTTTTTAAGATAGTCGATGTGTATTATACCATGTCCATCCCAAGATACACTGGCAAAAACCTTACCAGCCCATCGACTTGCCTTCACACGCTTCGAACGGCTTTCACCGGCCTCTCGCCACTCAGCTGATGACCGATTGGACTCCGGAATGTAGTGATGGATCCAAGTCTCATCCATGGTGATATATAGACGAAAAATTTCGCTTGTATTTCGGTTAAACATGTCCAAAAAGGACTTGGAATCGGCCACTCGTTTTTCCCTTTGATCAATATCTAGGAAATGCGGCACCCATTTTACATTGAGCTTTTTCATATGCAAATGGTCATGCAAAATCGAAACCGATGACCCAGTCGATATGCCCACAGTCTCAGCAATCTCACGCACTTTGACTCTTCGATCAGTCAATACGATTTGACGGACTTGTCTGATGATCTCTGGGATAATCACCTCTTTTGGCCTTCCCGAACGCTTCGAGTCTTCGGTGCTCGTACGACCGCGTTTAAAGTTGGAATATCAATCGCAAATAGTTGATTTACCTGGAGCAGAGACCCCGTAATGCTAATCAAGCCATGTCTTTGCTTCTACGGTATTTTTTCCCATCAAAAAACAGTGTTTAATCAAAACACAAAATTCAGCTTTTTCCATTTTTCAAAAAACTCAAAAAGTTGCACAACAATAATATTTCTAACTCGATAGCGAATCTTCCGATTGCGCTCAAATTTTCACTGGAGCCTAGAAATGAACTAGTCAGTCTAAAAAAATTTATTTCAAAATTTTAGTGGAGTGGCCTATGTGTCAGTCCGGGGACTTTTTGAACGATCTAGTACATTTTACCTTATGTTTAATCAAAAACAGTCAATTTTATTTCGCCCTCTCTGTCTGCATATCTAAATGTTTTATTGAAGCCCAGTAATTGTATGTACTTATGTCAAATTATTAATAAAACACTTCACAAGGTAAAAATCTAGTCACGTAAATATTTCCATGCCCCAAAATAAAAAATTTAAAATTATAAAATATTCTTAAATAAAAATTTGGGCTTCGCCACATTGCGCTAAAAGGTCCTGATTCTGAATTCTTAATAAAAATAACTTTTTGAGCCGTGCCGAATACCAAACTTTTTATGAAGAATAATTCATATGTTAAATTAATAATTGTTTAAAAAAATTAGAAAATGTATGGCATGCAAATGTTTTCGTCGCTAGATTTTGATCTCGTTAAGTGGTTTTTTTAAAAGTTTGGAATTACACAAACAATTAAAAGTTAAAAAAAAAAAAAAAATGTTTCTTTAAGAAAATATTTTTCATAGAGTGAAATAGAAAGAGTTTTAATAATTGTGCATGAATTTATACTTTTTGAATATGGTTTATGGTATCTCATATCTATATCAAATACTATTCATTGGGATTAGGAATTTCAGCAGACATTGTAAAAAATTATTATATTTTGGGAAATAAATGAATTACTGAAATCTCCATCGACTTTGCTTAAATTATCAAACACGATTTGATGAGTTTAACAGATTAGCCAGAGTTTAAATTCAGAAAAAATTCAATTTAAATTGTGGTTTCTTACACTGCAAAAAGTTGTTATATTGTCATAAATAAATTAATTACTGATAACCTTACACAGAAAAAAAAAATGCCGTTCTAAAATCAAGCCTAAAATACTTAATTTAAGCCTGCATTTTTTAAGTATGTTTCCAGGATTAAACTGAACAATCAAGCCTATATCGGGATTAAAATGGAAAAATAAGCCCAAATTACTTGATTCTCTCTCGGCCTCTCTCATTTCAACTGGTTCGGTGGCTCAGTGGTTAGAGTCGTCGACCTGTTTGAAATAAACCTGGGTTTGATTTCCCCCCAGTCAATTGCATTCAAACATTCTCTTCATTAAAAAAAAATGTTTAAAAAAAAAACAATAAATAAAAAATGTTTAAAAAAAATTTAAATAAAAAATGTTCAAAAAAAAATTTAAAAAAAAGTTAAAAAATTGAAAAATAAAAAATTAAATAATAAAAAAAAATTTAAAAAAATTAATTTAAAAAAAAATGAATGTGAAAAAAAAATCTTAAAAAAAAATTTAAATGTAACAAAAAACATTATTTTTTTTAGCTTGAATTTAAGAATTTTAGGATTGAATTCGGGATTGAAAAAATCAAGTATTTCATACTTGGTTTAAGCAAATACGAGATTACCCCACTTCTGACATCGTTTCGGATTGAATCCGGGCTAAATATCCCGGATTTTTTTTTTGTGTATAGATGTTACTTAAATTGCGATTTCAATTGCCGTTCTGAGTACAATTGACACGTCTGCACGCATGTTTAAGCTTCGATTACAGGAATTTACGACAACCATTTGTAATGTACATACATGTTGACCAACTAGCAGGAGAACTCTTAGTACCACAAATTGCTCACAGGAGCGGAATACGCGTTTTTCTCGTCCACACGGAACGGAACGGAACCATAAATAATTACTGGACTTGAACAATTCGTCAATGTTGCTAAATTGTTGAACGATTTTCGTGGCTTTTCGCGCTAAAAACAACAACCAAAAATTGCAACTTGTATTTGCACATAAATTTAATTGAAAAACTTTCTGGCAGTGCCACGCGATTGGGCAAAATGGGCGTGGCTAGACGGCAGTATGTAGACGGCATCGATTTGTGGCAAGTGGAAAAACCATTGAAGCAATTTCAAATGAAAATGTGTGTGTGTGTCTCTGCCACGCCCACACCCCTTAACGCCCCTTAATGCCACATATGTCGCACAGAGAGAGAGAGAAGGATAGAGAGAGAGAGCTGCAATCCAAAGCAAGCCAAACCGGCCAACTACCAATATGACTTAAAGTTTTGCCCGAAATTTACTTTGGAACAAATTAAAAGTTCAAGTTTTGCCTCGCCGGCGTCCACTGAGCGTGTGAAGTTTAACAAGAGACGTTTCGAACTTTTCCGGCCCGTCATTCCCACTCGCAGCGTTTCTCTATCCCAACCAGTGACAGAGAGAGAGAGAAAGAGGGAGAGAGTACACAAATCTCCCAACAGCATAGTACAATCTTAAGCTATTGTATTTGCCTGGGAAGCCATCAAACCCGTCAAACCCACTCTCTCCTTTAACCTCCCACCTTCCTCCTCCCTCCACCCTCTTCACTTCTCCCCCTTAATTCCTCCCTCCTCCTGCCTTCCCGCTTGCACTCAATGTTGTACTTTGCTTTGCACTTTATGCGCCACCGCACAATCATTAAAGTTTGACGGACTCCGCAAACCCGTTGCACATTACCCCACCTCCCCCCTAATATTGCTCCCAACAAGCAGTCCAAAAACTTTTCACGCCGAAGAGGCTTCGGTTTCGAATTCTGTTTGTCATTTGGTTGTGTGAAATCCTTACAGGCAGCATCTCCCATGTGTTTGCTGTGGTGCAAAGTCAGCGGGTGTCAATTATCCAAACACTCGCCATATGGGTGACGCACCCCTCCCTCCTTTTCGAAAACTTAAAACGCACTAATATGTGTAAGCATATGCTTAACAGTTTGCTTTATTTGAATTAATAAATACAATTTATTTGGAAACTCTTTAAAATATTTATGGATTCAAAATGTAAAAATCGTCCACAGAAAAATCCCGTTGTCGATATACCGTCGAAAAAATGTATCGAGCTAAAGAACTTTAAATCCGTTTCCGCGAAAATCAAAATGTGGTTTTTTAATGTATTTTTACATCAGTATTTTATCTGCTTTCCCTTAGGGTAGATCAGTTTTAATCTCATGGACTAAAACTTCGTCAACGATATAAAAAAACGATAGTATTGCGGGTTTTAAGCGCACAAAACGTTCGACACCAGATCTGAGAATGGACAGGAAATGAAACATCTGTCCGTCAGTTTGTGGCAGCAAATAGTTCGAGCTCAATTCCTCGTAAAAGACACGCTTATGAGCTTTTTATGATATCTTATGCACTTATGCGGGTGTGCTACAGAAATCTCTTTCATTTGAATTTAACGTAGATTTGTATGAAATTTACGTCATTTTTCAGGTGAAAGAGATTTCTGTAGCACACCCGATGATCTGCTGTTTGTCCGTTTTTAGGCTCGACTACGAGTGTTTAGCAAAACTTCAGTCTCGCTCTTTGGTCCACTCTGTTTGTTAAACAAGCGTCAACCAATTTTATAAATTTAGACCTTAAAATTGCGCTTTAAATTATTATAAATGTTATTGGATTATTTTGGAATATATGAGAGCTGTCTATAGATAATTCTCCTGTCAATCAATATCAACTCTTTCGTTTTTTATAAAGCCACTTTCGCAGCTTTAAGGGCAACTCCAGTTGGCTGTTTAGCACTGTTGGTATCTGAAGCCAAGCGAAAATCATCATTCTCTCTTTCTCTCTCTCTCTTTCTCTTGTAAAAAGGGGCGGCTACGCCCACAAGTGACAGCTCGAGGCGAACCCAACCAACCACATATAATGATAAACATTCACATGCACAGACATGCACACACACACACACACACACCGAGACAGAAATCTTACTGTGGCAATTTCACGCACTATATGTATGTATACACTCAGAAAAAATCAAGATTTTTCTGCTTAAACAGTCCAAACAATCTCAAAAGATGACTGAGTTCGAAATTTTCAAAACTTAAAAAAAATTATATTGCTGCTTTTCGAGTCCCGGATATCTTACAATAAGATTTTTGAGTGTTTATGTGCTTGGAATATATGCCATTCCAAATTTAAGTAGGTCCGTCCATGAATTCTCCCCGATTTTTCTTTAAAATTTTAAGATTTTTGTGTACTTTTATTCTTGAGTTAAGAATGAAACGATATGTATAAGTTTTATTTGTCATTCTTCAAATAAATAAATAACTGATTCTAGCCGCAATATTGTGCATTATATGAGATTGTTTTGATCCGATCTCTTACAGACTTAAAGTTCTTTTAAGTAGCCGAAAAATCTTCTTTTAATATTTTCGGGATTGCAAAAAGCGAACTTGAAAGAAGATTTTTGTTCTCAATTTTGCAAATTCCGAACTCAGTTAGCTATTGAGATCGTTTATGGATCTCAAGTATGGAAATTGTCGGATTCAGCAGCAGCCTAATCCGTTTTATCGATATAACTATCGGGACAGTATGAACTAGATGAGCAGGCTTGTCGTGTACTGGTTCCAGTTGCATTGCTTTGCATACACATACGCATACATATACACTAGCATTTTTTCCCGCGTTTTTTGCATTGTACATATCCTCTCGTTGTTGATCTGGCGAAGCTAATTGTAAAAAGCCACAGCCGCATATTATTAACCAAATCTTGCCAAAATAAAAACGTTGTTGTCGAAACCCAAGTTGTACTGATTCTTGGTAAATAGTATCCGCGTACAATTGTCAAAAAACATTGGCAATTCAACATTTGGAGGCCCCGGCGAGATTGGCTAAATAATTGTGCTAATTCAATTGTGCAGTGAAGTTCGGTGTTCGCTGAAAACAAAATCATACATACATAAGTGCGTGTGTGTGTTGCAAAGCAACAGTTTCATATTGTCATACTTTGTGTCTTATTGGGAAAGGCACCGCAAGTAGACTCTCGCTCGTTGTTGTTGTTGCCATTCTCAGCCTTCTTATATACATACGCTTGTACATAAGCGGCTGTGCGGTTACTGACTTTTGTTGTTGCTTGCATTTCTTTCGCCGTTGCATTGTTGCCAAGCGCCATCATGGCAAACACAAACGCTGATGATGCGCGAATTGCAGACAGGGTGACCTTTTTCAAACGCAAAGTGTCTGCATTGTTTGAGCGCGCTAAAAATCTCGAAAGTGATTTATCAACAAACAAGCTTAATGATCTAGACCCTGTCGAGCTAGAAGTGCATTTATTACGTATTGAGCAAACTAAATCTACCTTTAACGGCGCGCATAATTCGTTAGAAGAACTCGACTTCGACGAAATTGGCAGCAAGGTGCGCGATGACTTTGACGATTTAATGGCTAAGCTCGAGGCTCGTGTGCGCGTAATTATTCAAAAACATCAGTCAAATGCCCCGCCACATTCGACATTTGGGCGCTATGATGACACTCTTAATCAAACCGTGATAGTGGCTAATAGATCGCGTTTGCCCGAGCTCAAGCTGCCTACATTCTCCGATGGCTATACGGAATATGCCAATTTCTACGCAATGTTTGAGTCTGTCGTCGACAAGGATCCCGAATTGACCAACATTGAGAAGCTGCAGCATCTTCGCTCATGTCTGTCTGGCCCTGCGTTGGATGCGGTTAGATCGTTAGATTTTATCGGTGCCAATTATCGTGTGGCTCTCGATATTCTTAATAAACGCTTTAGTAACAAACGTATTGTTTTCCAGGCACACATAAAGGAGATTCTTGGGCTCAAGAGGGTAGACAACGAGTCTGCGGCACAACTTCGGCAATTCTCTGACAAGGTCAACTCGCATATGCGTGCGTTAAAGACATTGGGCAATTCGGATCAGATTTCAGGATGTTTTATTGTGCAAACACTCCTTCAGAAATTGGACGTGAAAACCCAAAAGAAGTGGGATGACGCCTGCTCCTCGGACAAGGTGCCGACAGCTGATGAGTTCTTTGAGTTTTTGGAAAGGCGATGCCAGAAGCTGGACAGCGTACAGTATTCGACGTCAGCAAATTCTCATATGGGCAAATCTAACCAAAATGCTAACCCAAGAAAGGCGTTTGTGGCCGAGACTAGCCAAGGTGGATGTGGTTTCTGTGATGAGCGCGGCCACGGAATCTATTCATGCAGTAGATTTGCAAATTTGTCTCCATCTCTGCGCCATAAGGAGGTGAAAAAACTGGCTTTATGTTTCAACTGCCTTAAGAAAGGGCATCAAACTCGTTCATGTAGCAGCAGTCATTGTCGCACCTGTGGAGGAAAGCATCACAGCCTGTTGCATTTTGCTACCTCTTCTGATTCTCAGGCATTAGGACCAGCAAGCGCATCGTCTGCCGCCAGTATTCCCTCGTCGACTACAGCTCACTCTGCTACCTCTCTTGCTGCCCAAGGTCTTCAGTCTGGTGTCGTGCTTTTGGCCACCGCGGTGGTCATGGTGAGAAATAGCGCTGGCTCTTTGGTTCCGTGCAGAGCGTTACTGGACTCTGGTTCCCAGCTGCACATGGTAACTTCTCGTTTCGCACAGAGGCTGCATTTAAAGAAAACCAGATCTTCGGCCGTCGTCACGGGTCTCGGAGACACGAACGTTTGCACTGACGGATCAGCTGTAAAAATTCAGATGAAGTCGTCAACGTCAGAGTATTCAGCCACATTTGACGCCCTTGTGGCCCCAACTATTACCGACAGTCAGCCTAGCTTCGCAATCGACACGTCGGATTGGAAGATTCCCTCCAACATTACACTGGCTGATCCAGCGTTCAACAAGCCACAGCGAGTGGATCTTTTAATTGGAGCGAGCCTTTTCTATGAGCTGCTATCTGTTGGGCAAATCATGCTGTTGCCAGGATTGCCGCTGCTTCAAAAGACGCGACTTGGCTGGGTCGTGACTGGAGGTTTTGAGAAGCATCGTAGCACTTCGTTGTTGTCTACTGGCAGCGCTCTTATCAGCGAGGCTGCTCAGCTGGACTTCAGGTTGGATGACTTGGTTCGACGTTTTTGGGAAATTGAGAGTTTGGAAGAGCCCATGGTAAAGGCCAGCAAGGAAGAATTGGAATGCGAGCAACACTTTGCAAAAAACTTTTCTCGGTTGCCGTCTGGCGAATATATGGTTCGGTTGCCTCTGAAGCACAGTGCAGAGCTTCTAGGCGACTCCTATGACCAGGCATATCGTCGTTTCCTCAGCATTGAACGTAAATTGGGCCGTCATGCGCATCTAAAGGAGCAGTATTCAGCATTCATCAAAGAGTTTCTGGATCTGAACCACATGTCGCAAGTTGCTCCTGAGTCCATAGATTGCTGCAAGTATTTTCTTCCTCATCATTGCGTCTTGAAGGAGGACAGCACCACAACAAAGTTGCGTGTGGTGTTTGATGGCTCTGCGTCGACCGATTCAGGATACTCTCTTAACGACGTGTTGATGGCCGGCCCAATCATACAGCCAAAGCTGCTTCATATTTTGGTTCGCTTTCGCACATATCCTGTAGCGCTAACAGCTGACATTTGTAAGATGTACCGCTGTGTTCGAGTTGCCATGCCTGATAGCTTTTATCAATGCATCCTGTGGAGAGATTCGCCTGAGGAGGGCATAAAGGTATTCAAATTGGATACGGTGACATATGGAACCAAATCTGCATCATTTCAATCAGTACGCGCAATGCACCAGTTGGCCATTGATGAGCGTGATGCTTATCCAGTTGGTTCAAAGGCCCTACAACAGGAGTTCTACGTTGACGATTTTATCTCCGGAGCGAACTCAGTGGCAGAAGCCAGGCAAAAGATGGATCAGACGTGCGCTATATTGCCCCGTGGCCAGTTCAAGCTTCGCAAATGGTGTTCGAGTCACGAGAAGGTCCTTGATGGAGTAGCTGCTGAAAACAGAGAACAGTTTTTGAAGTTCGATGATGGAAGCGATGTCACCAAAGCCCTTGGCCTTGTATGGGACCCAGCAGTTGATACGCTTTTATTTTCTTTTTCTGCATTAGACTCTAGAGTGAAGCCGTCGAGACGCTCAGTTCTGTCTATTGTTGCCCGATTTTATGACCCGCTTGGATTATTAGGCCCAGTCATAACTAAAGCAAAGATTTTTCTTCAGCAGCTCTGCAAGGATCAACTGACTTGGGATGAAAGTTTGCCTCTAGCACGTGACACGGCATGGAAGGAGTTATGCAGTAGTTTCCAGAGCATTCCACACGTCTCGTTTCCCAGAGTAGTGCTCATCGCAGATGCTGAGGTGGAGATTCATGGATTTTGCGATGCCAGTTTGGAGGCTTATGGAGCTTGCGTCTACGTGGTCACCAGAGGTCAGACTGTCACAAGTAGACTCCTGTGCTCCAAGTCGCGAGTTGCGCCTTTGAAGACGTTGTCCGTTCCGAAGTTGGAACTTTGTGGAGCGAAGCTATTGGCAAGCCTGATGTATGAGATCAAGCGTACCGGAATCTTCTGCAGCCAGCTTTATTGCTGGTGCGATTCGTCAGTGGTTCTATCCTGGATTCGAGATGAGCCCTTCAAATTTAATGTTTTCGTTGCGAACAGAGTGTCTGCAATACAGGAGTTGACCCTCGGCATGCAATGGCATCATGTCCCAACCGATAGGAATCCAGCTGACATCCTCTCTAGGGGCGCATTTCCAGAAGTGTTGGCACAATCCGATCTCTGGTTCCATGGCCCGCCCTATCTTGTGGATGATCGTCCAAGCTGGCCTGCGCCCTGCATTCCCGAAAAGCCTACAATTGAATTGAGGAAGAGCGCACTCATCGTGACATCTCCACATGCAGACCTCACTCTTGGATGTAAGCACACAAATTCATTTGGATCCATGCAGCGCACATTTGGCTATGTCTACAAATTCATCAAGCGAATAAGGAATCCTGTATTAACTGTCTTGGATATTCATCATGGCACTCGCATTCTTCTGCGTCTTGTGCAAATGACGAACCTTTGGGACGACATGAAAGAGATCCGGTCTCACGGGAATGTGAGAAAGTCAAGCTCCATCGCTGCTTTGGCTCCCTTCTTGGATGAGTGTGGACTGCTTCGTGTTGGTGGCCGGCTTTGCAATTCGTCTTTGGATTATGATGGCCAGCATCCCATTATTCTGCCTCAGCGTCATGCAATCACACAAGCACTCATCGTACAGTTTCATCAAAGGAATCTTCACACCGGACCCCGTGCACTTCTGGCCAAGATTCGACTTCAGTATTGGCCAATTGGCGGACTAAGAACGGTAACCAAGGCGATAAGAGGATGTGTGACGTGCTTCCGAGCGAGGCCAAGCTTTGTGGAACCAATGATGGCAAGTCTTCCAAAGGAGCGTCTGGAAGCGGTTCGAGCATTTACGGTCACTGGAGTCGACTATTGTGGGCCATTTTTCTATAAGTCGGAGGTTCGAACGCGAGCGCCTCTGAAATGCTATGTCAGCGTGTTTATCTGCTTCACAAGCAAGGCAGTGCACCTGGAGCTGGTTAAGGATCTATCGACGGCGGCGTTTCTGAGCGCGTTAAAACGTTTCATTGCTACTCGCGGGAAGCCAAGTCAGATGTGGTCCGACAATGCAACGAATTTTGTTGGGGCCAAGAATGAGTTGCTGGAGCTTAAAACGTTGATGCTAAGCGACTCCCACCTGAAAGCTGTGCAGCAGTTTTGCCTCGCCGATGACATCGATTGGAAGTTCATTCCTCCTCGCTCTCCGCACTTTGGTGGATTATGGGAGGCGGCTGTGAAGTTGGCCAAGCACCATTTTTATCGCTCTGTTTGCCGCTCGGTGTTGCACTTTGATGAACTGCGCACCCTCGTCTGCCAAATCTGTGCAGTTGTTAATTCTCGCCCATTACTTGCAATTTCAGAGAACCCAGCAGATCTAGACGTCCTGACTCCTGCGCATTTGCTGTTCGGTGGTCCCCCAAGTTGTATCATCGAGCCTGATCTGACCAAGCTGAACTACAATCGACTAGATGGATGGCAGCGTGTGTCGCAGTTGCAACAGATGTTCTGGGCACGGTGGCGTGAAGAATACTTGACTCTTCTGCAGCAGCGAACTAAGTGGCGCTCTCCAACGCAATCGTTGTGCGTTAATGACATGGTACTCGTGAAGGACGAACACCTGCCACCCATGCGCTGGCCGCTTGGCAGGGTATTGCATCTGGTCCCTGGCAAGGATGGAGTCGCCCGTGTAGCTGATCTGAATACAGCATCTGGTGTCATCAGAAGAGCAGTGAACAAGCTGTGCCTGTTGCCTCTAAAGGACTCTGTTGAAAGACAGGCTTCCAACGGGGGGAGTATGTCGGATTCAGCAGCAGCCTAATCCGTTTTATCGATATAACTATCGGGACAGTATGAACTAGATGAGCAGGCTTGTCGTGTACTGGTTCCAGTTGCATTGCTTTGCATACACATACGCATACATATACACTAGCATTTTTTCCCGCGTTTTTTGCATTGTACATATCCTCTCGTTGTTGATCTGGCGAAGCTAATTGTAAAAAGCCACAGCCGCATATTATTAACCAAATCTTGCCAAAATAAAAACGTTGTTGTCGAAACCCAAGTTGTACTGATTCTTGGTAAATAGTATCCGCGTACAATTGTCAAAAAACATTGGCAATTCAACAGAAATCTTGATTTTTTTTCTCAGTGTATATATGGCATGTCATATATAATACAAATACAACAACAAATCCAAATACAAATGTAATAATATATGTATAAAACATACAAGTTTGCTGTCGTCCGTCTCCCCCTCTCTCTCTCTCTCTCTATCTCTATCTCGCTCTCTCTCTCTCTCTCTCTGACTCAATCTCGTGGTGGCATTTTTACGATTTCTGGTCGCAGAGTGTAACTAAGCAAACAGCTCGAGGCGCAACAAATTATAATGTACATAATGGCAATGCGTTCTCAGACACACAAACACACACACACACACAGACAAACATAAAAACACGTATACAACTATAGACTTAAATATACATAGATAGATAAACGCACTGTGTGTGCTTTGTTGGCCGTGGGCAACAAGAGGTTCCCTCGTTGACCATGTCGTATACTTGATACTTAATGGCAAACTTTGCATAATATTCTTCCCTTTTTTATTCATTCGCTACTTTCGCTTTGTGTTATCACTGACAATTTAGCATCAGCAGCAGCATCAGAGAAAGCAGCAGAAAAGCAGCAGAAAAGCAGCAAAAACGCCAAACGAACTGTAATCTGATTGCATTTGGCAGCAGCACAAAGACGCAGCAAATGAAAGAGAGAGAAAGAGAGTGAGTGAGAGAGGGAGAGGGGTTAAAAAAAAAGAGAGAGAACTGTGATGTAGGTGTCATGTCCTGGCATCTGCCAAAGGCGTTTTGCTTAATCAAACGTCGCTCTTTGTGTCAGCGCAATGTCATTGAAGCGCTTTGCACCTTGTCCATCTCCCTGCCGTCTGTCTGTCCCCTCTGGCCAATACTCTATTACTCTTCACCTGGCTTTCAGTCAGTCAGTCACTCAGTCAGTCAGTCAGCGAACGAGGCAATCGCCGAGATTGATTATGTCTGCTTTAATCTTGCAAATGTAATCAACATGTTTATGGGTTTTAACCCCCACCGCCGCTCAGTTCGCATCCCCCTCTCAAGTGTCCTTCTTCAGGACACTCTCACAGCTCCATCGACAATATGTTTGCTGACTTCATTTAGTTTACCTGTTATTTTACAGTTTCTTTTACTTGTTTGTGTTTGTGCTTGTGACTTGCTCTGATTATGTCAGCATAAAGAATATTTTGCGAGTGTGAACTAAAGCAAAACACGAAAGAGCAACTATCTAAGAGTGGCTTTAGATGGAATATTTAATTTGTTAACTTATTATGCCAATTAAATGCAGTTGAAATATAACATTCTCTTCCACAACAATAATTATCAATAAGTTTTATTTAATAAATAAAATTATTTAAGGTTTAAATCATCATTTAGCTTATATTCAATCCATTTTACATTTTGTCTAATATCTAGACATTTTCAAAATATCTGCATATGAAAATAAAAATTTAAATAATATTATTCATTTTAGATAGGTTGGGTTTTCATACAATTTATGGAATAGAGTTTTATTTTTTAATATGAAATTTGGTTTTCTGGTTCTAACAACAGACACATTTGCTTTATCGTTGCTTTTAGACCGAAAAGGATTTGTCGAACTTACCTGAATAATGTTCATGCTAAAAAAATGCAGGCCTAAATACATTTAAAACAATTTTTTGTGACGCATGTAGCATTCGAAAGTAGCAGTATATATTTTTAATTCAGAGCAACTGAATATTAAGCCAACTGTTTTGATGAAATCACAGATTGTAATGACTTCACAGTCGCTTAGAAGCTCTTTAGTAATTGTTAAATTTAGCTATTTACTTAGATATCTAATAGGGCTAATTCAACTGTATTAATATTCGCAGTACGTTGCGTTTTGGAGAATTTTATTTAAATTGCACACGCATTTAGCGACTTTAAGATGCCACTTGGGAATGAAGTCACTCTGTTAGCCCGGTTACCACTTTTGACTGATGATAGGGTCCAAAGTTCTGACTTGTCGACGCTAAAATTAGCATGCCAAAAGTCAAGACAGCTGAAATACGTAATTTAGTGTGAGGAGCTTCGAGTGCGAAAATGGCCTGACAAAAATGTATGTGGTTATCGTTTATATGCGACAGAGACTAAACTCCGACTTCATATATCAAATTATCATTTGGCAAATAAGTGGAAGTTATGATTGTGAAGACTGCGCGGCTTTGTGGAAATAGTGTATCATTTTGAGTGGAATGATACAGAAGAATTTGTAGTGGTTTTCAACTAAAAGAGGTCGTTTGCCGTTTTTGCTCCTTTTTCTTGAAAAACACCAGCAACATGTGTGCATTTATATCAAAACATAGTGACATAGTAAAAAAAAACTAACGAAAAAAATTATAATTTATTCTTTAGTCTAATTAGCAAACATGAAAAGTTTAAAATATCATGCTTTACATTCAAGCGTATAACAAAAAAAGTATATTTTCCATAAGTAGGGGAAAAAAGGACCTCACAAGGTCCAATTGAAAAGTAAACAAAATATAGATTCAACTTTCGCCTAGCTAAAATGCATATCAATTTTCAATTCTCTAGTTTTTTATATTTAAATTTTAGATAAATGTATTACACATTTTTCGCAGAAAACAATTCTAAATTAGTCCATGCTGAATTTTAAGTCGGGGGCTTTTTTACCATAGTGCATGGGGGTAATCTGTATGGAAACATTAGCCGAAGGACTTGCAGAAAACTCATGTTGAACTTAAAATGAAATACATTCAACAAGTTTTCAAAATTGTTTGGAATCCAAAGTTTTTTTAAAAATTTACACATTTACCGACTAGGCTCAATTTTAAAAGATACCTCGCTAAAATCGCTTTCAAAAAATTAAGAATCTTCTATGCTTATAAAAATAGAGTAACATGGGAACAATCTTTAAGGGGACACTCGCCAATGGACTTGCAGAATTCAAGTTCTCGATGAACAAATCTGTTAAAAAAAACTTTAAAAAGCCGACACACTTAATGATCAAACTCATTTTAAAATATATCTGATTAACATCACCGTCAAGAAATTATCCAAGCAATAATATTCTGTAGGAAGAATCTTCGATGCTCTGACTCGTAAAATATCTAGATGAATATAGCATTTTTATAATATTTATTCTACTTTTCAATTTTTCAGTCTACCACTACGCACATCCTTCCGACTCCTGCAATTGTTTTGTTATTGTTATTCTCGTTTGCTGCTGCGGTCAGTTTTGTGCTAACTTTTCTGGCCATTTCGTATATAAACTACTTCTAAATTGCTTTGACCAACTTCTGTTTTTTTTTATTTTTCAGCATCGTTCTTGTTCTTGTCTTTTTCCGGAACAAACCTGCTCTTCCTCTGCTGACAAGATTTGCACTTCCGCAAGAGGAAAACTTTGGGCCGCCGACGAGCAACAACTTTCCATTGCATTGCATTGTTTTCCTCTGTTTCTCAGCTGTCTGCATCTATGCTAAGTTCTACTCAGTTTTTCCTCCTCCGCAGTCCCCAATAGTCTTCACTTGGAGCTGGCAGTCCAGTTCATTGCTCATCTGGTCATTCCCTTCGGATGGAAAGTTGATTTATTGTTTGGTTTCTTACAACTTTTGTGTCAGTTTCCCTTTGGTTTTTCATTTCGTTTGACTTTCCATCTCAAAGTTTTCATGTTTGTGTTATTGTTTCACATATTGAAATTGTCAACTTCGAGTCCAATTCAATGCAAGAAGGTCCTTGACTGTTCAACAGTAGTGGCCAACAAGTTTTATGACTTTAAAAATGTTAGATGATTTATTTTTTCAGACTTAACGATTATTACAGCCATAAATTGTCAATTTATTGTAGTAGTATTCATGATTTTAATGCATTTATCTTAACTTGTTTTCTATTCATTTTAGAAAAGGTTGTTAAATTTATTTTGTTTTTAATAACAGGTGTTATTTTGCGATTTATTAGTAATTAATTATTTAAAATTGAAATTAATTGCAGAGATACTTTCAAACCATCCAGTGACAATATCATTTACATTTGAAATAATTGTTTGTGAAAAAAGTGCTAAGATTAAGATTTACTTACAAATACACATGAAATAACTGGAAGTCTAAGTTATTCAATTTCATATTTTTGAACATTTTTTTTTTAGTTACTCTTAGAATTGTTTCAAGAATTTTTATGGTTAAAAATATTTTTTTGAAAAAATCGAGGATAAATGTTGAAAAAGTATACGTTCACAAAAATTCGAATTTTTCAATGGAAATTTTTGCATCATTCAAATGGAATTTAAACGACCTTTCCAAATAAAAATAAAATTATTAAATAAAATCTTTTTATTTTTAATCAAGAGCTACATGTTGATAAGGTACATTTTTTCGCTGGCTGTACGTTATGTGAAACACCCAATTCAATACTTCAACAAAAAATAAATTAAGTTCTTTTTAAACACCTCCAAAAAATCTAATTTTTTATCCTTTTTGGTCCAAAGTGTGAGTGTAGCTCGTATTCTTAGAAAACATATAGTTACCTAACGAAAGAAAATAAAATTGCAATTCATTTCAAATGAAAATTGGACCTCCAGGAATCCCGAGAGCAGTCAACCTTGATGGCGATCGCCAATTGCCTTTCTTTTCACTATTTCCGGAGGAAGCTATCCTATAAGTTTAATCGAATTCTAATTATTCCTTCTTAGTTACAGAAATTCACAAATATCAGCCATTTAATCCGGTTTCGCCGTTAAATTAATAAAAGAAAGATATTAAGCTATATTTTCAGTTATTATAAAATATATGGTGGATATATGGATAATAACTCAAGTCTAAAATATTAAATTTGATAAATTTGGCTATTCAATAAAACATTTTTGAGTGTTTGTAATTTACTATCGTTATGCTAACAATTTTTAATTAAATTTTTATCAAAGAGAAAAAGTTATTTAACTAATAAATCTAAGTCATAATGTTTTCGTTAACTTACTAAAATATTTATAAATTGTATAAAATTTACCTACTGAGATAAGCTAAAAGCGAATTAGCTTATAAATAAAGCATATTTAAGAAAAAAAAAGTATAGAAGTAAGCTGAATTCCAATTGGCATACGAGTCAGTATCGGTTCTGGTCTTCTGGCTATCAAACCAACTGGCAAGTGGCAAATGTCGTCCTACTGTTAATTTCCTTGGTAAAGACACCGCCCAATTACGCAATTCCTTTGACATTAATTCAAAACACAATGAGCTGGCGTTGCTCTGGTTGTTGTTGTTGCCAGGACCACAACAACAAGAACAACAAATCACAATTGCCAGGACGAAGCCAAACAATGCAGCGCATCTTTAATTAATGCAACGGCAGGACAACAGAAGGACCATTTAAATGCCAGACATTCAGTCAGTCAGTTAGTCAGTCAGTCAGTCAGTCAGTCAGTCCTTCAGTCAGTCAGTCAGTCAATGTATGTCTCTTGGTGCAGAGACACTTCCACAATGTCTATCTCCATGTCCATGTCCATGTCCTGTGTTTGGTGCCTTGTCTTGTCTTGTGGTTTTGGACTGCACTTGAAATCATTTGCCAAAGGATGCAACGGGAAAAGGGGTAGGGGTAGGGCGCAAGGACAAGAGACAAGAGGTAAGGAGGAGAGGGGGTTATCAACTGCTTGGCCTTTATACTCTTGTCTAATGTAATGTACGCCTCGGCGGGCAAAAGCAATCCAGAGCAATTGTCTGTGGCTGCCGCCGCTCGACAAATGTCCTGCCAGGGACAACTATTGTTTAAATAAGTACATCAACTTGCCCCCCCCCCCCCCCCCTATCATTCCCTCACCCCTCCCAACGTTGACATACGGGAATACAAAATAGAAAATGGTTTTCAGATTGCACTGCGACAAGACTTCAATATTCCAACTGCTACGTGATGCACTTTGATTTTGAGATGATGATGAATTGTTATCCATTCGTGTGTCCTGCCATGTCCTGAACTGACCTACTACCTCATACATGTATGCTCACCTGCATTTCGACCCAAAACTTAATTAGCATTGAAGTTGACTCGTAATGAAATTAATTAGCAATACACAGCACTCACATTGCAGCTGATTGGGCATTTGTAAGTAAATTGAATACAACAACCAAAGAATTTAACAATTTCCCCTAAGTAACTTCTTAATAACCTAAGAACAAGCTCAATTAGTTTACAATTGTGCTGTAAAATGCAATATAAGGTATAAAGTTTCACGACTGTTTGAGTATTCAATTAGTTTATTTTATGCAAAAGATTCACAGCCCTTCATAACACCATCCACTAATTGACTTATTTTATTAAAGCTTCAGATAACTACACTCAGATTTTTAAGAATTTCGTACAAGTTCAAAAGATCACAAAATCTGATTGAGTTCGGATTTTCCAAAACTGAGAGAACAAATTTTATTTTAACATTGCTTTTGGCAATCCCGGAAATCTTAAAATAAGATTTTTCAGGGTTACTTAAGATAAGCTTTGGGAAAATTGTAATTGTAGCTTAAGAACCCAAAAACTTGTACTGATCCCAAAATGTACTTGTTTCCATTACAAAACACTCTCATCTTTAAATTCTTAATGTCAGTCTTGAAATTTACTATTTTAATTACATAAAAAACGCGACAAATAATTAAACTAATTACCATTTAATAAGAGTATTTTTTGTTGGCTACACAGCAACACAGAAAACACTTGCATAAATGCAAGGAGCAATGTTCGGTATTCAGTTATTTCAAAAGATGGTACCTTGAAGTCACCTTTTTGAGGCTAGAATCAGTTGAGAATTCTAAGACGAAAAAATAAAAAATAAAACTATACAGATCGTTTTATTCTTAATTCCAGAATAATAGTACACAACAAACTTAAAATTTTTAGAACAAATCGATATAAATTCATGTACGCACATACTTAATTTTAGGATGACATATTTTTCTGCTTGTATATTCTAATGCTTAAGCATTAACAAATTATTACTTACTGAATTTTTTCGGTAGTGTAGGTGATTTATCGAAACCCACATAATAAACTCTGACCTTACAATTAAAGAAATTCATTGCAGTTTAAATTTTAACTAAATATTTATTTATTGATTGCATTAAAAAAATATACGCAAGAATACTAAATACTAATTACATATATATAACTAAATTCATTTAAGGAATTAAGGTAGGTACATAAAAACACATTTTGTTGTTATAATTGTAATTTTTGTTGTTGATTGTTGCTGCTTTTTGTTATAAACTTCGTTGAGTAGACTTTAAGGAATACAAATAAGGAATAGAAAATGCACTGCAATAGACCAAATCTTAAATTGGCATGTACAATAAACATAGCTCAATAAATAGTAAGAGTTTGAAAATTACGATAACAAATTCGAACAAATAATAAATTCAAACAGATGGCTGAAAATGCAAGGAATTTTAGAGCCGAGTAAGAAAAAGTGCATGTTGGTATTAATAAATAGTCGTGCTGTTTTAATACTTTGATGAAACTGTTTTGGGGATTATACCAATTCCCTTCCATCCAAAAGCAACAACAATCGTAACTTAGTAAAATTGTTGTCTGCTTAACTCACGCAATAATCACAGCTGCAATTGTTATTTTGACTTTTCTTCTCAGCATTATATAAAATTAATAATTAGTTGATTATGATTGTAGCTGCATTTATATTAAATAAAATAGGCTATCATATCATATCATAGTTTATCATTCTTCCCAGTTACAGTACAAAAAGGTCCATGTGGTATATTGAAGTAGTGTTTATCAACAGCAATAACTAAGCTGGAAATAGGATTCCTGACTATGTTGGGTTTTAAAAGATAAGGCCACTTAAGTACGCGTCGATTCGATTCGATTAAGTACGGTGTGCTAATGATGGTTTCCATTGAAAATGATCCTCAAGTGCTAATATATCATAATCATTTGGCCAAATAGGCGGCCTTCAGTTGCTGATACTCCAGAATGCGAGCAATGCCATATTCCTGCAAGTTAAAGAAGACAAATCAGAGTTGATTTTACAATAACATTTAAAAACATAAATATATTCAATTTATAATAATGCCTTTTTAACAGTTTTAACCTCTAACAAAATATATAAAAAAAAAAATATTTAAAAATCGAATTTATCACTAGATACCCATTAACTTTTTACTTTCAAAAAGTTCAATTCTTTCTCTAGATATTATTATAAAAACTAAAAATTTCAAGCTAAAACTTACATATTTGGTAATATTTTTGTTAGAATTTAATCGAATCGCGGATTTTATTATTATTTTTTTATAAAATTAAATTATTCAAATTCGGTCCCGAGGGGTGAATCAAAGTTGTGTAGTTAATTTAAGCCTTATTGCCAAATTAAACACTTGTTGAATTTTTAGCATTTAAATATCGCGCCATGTACCAATTTAACTCCGCCAGATTGTGGCGGTCGGGCGATAGTCTAGTATTTGTTTTAGTAACATGGGACTGAATATTGCGTTAGTTGGCAACAATTGCTGCACAGTTGGCAAGCTTGGTCCAATAAGAATTTAACAGCGTTGCCATATGTGTATATGCAAATGTAGTGTATAGCAGGGTGGCAGCTCTGCAATTTTCAATCAATTGAAATAATATTGTAACGTACAATGGTCGTATAAAGTATTTTGGCAAAGCTGTGTGCAATGTTAGATTGCTTGTAGTGATAAACTAAAAGAAGTAACGGGTCTCTGTAAATGGCCAAAGTAAAGTAGACAATATTAACTATTAAGCTGAGAAATATTTTGTTAATTCCTCTATGGGTTCTTTTTCTATTAACTGAAATGCAAAGCCATCGAAAAAGGAAGGCGGAAAAAAGCATTTTGACAAAGTATTCTCTAATAGTTTCTCTTCATTCGCAAGCAAGCAGAGGTCTGCACTGCTATCTAAAAAGTCATGTTTTAATTAAATTTATTAATTTGAATTACTTGATTAACATAAAATTGTTCAAAATGGGTAAAAGGTCTGAAATTAGCCATATTATCAAAATGGAGATAGTTACTAAGCTTAATGCGGATATTTCTGTGGAATACTTAAGGCCCTATTCTCTTTCAGCAAAAAATTTTTTTCGACTTTTTTTTTTGCATTTATTTATAGCTTGGGTAGTTGTGAATATGCCCCTAAAAGGATTTTTAGAAATTCGAAATACTTAAGGAGATATGGCCATTTTTATCCAGCAATGTTAATGTTAATGCATGTGAAGTCAAAACTTTAAACGCGTTTATCTCGAAACCACGTTTTTCGAGCTGGCGGCCACGATTCCGCCAGTTCTACTGAACCGATTTGGATGAAACAAAGTTTAATCGACGTAGAATTGTCACCATTCTGGCCCGTAGTAAAATAAAAATGTTGCGATTTTTTTACTATTTTTTTTTACACTAAACTACAAAAAATGGGTCCAAATTCGATTTTCAATTTCAAGTGGCCGCCATTTTGTCAAAAAAAATCGCAAAATTTTTATTTTACTACGGGCCAGAATTACATCTATACTGATTATAACCCCGTTTTTTTTTTTCATTTCCGACGCTCCAGAGACCCGGAATCGTGGCCGCCGTGACGACACCTTTTTTTTGCACCACCAACTTTGAAGTCTCATTACTTTTTGAACAGCCCTCGTATCGAGGCAAAAAAATTTTTTTATTTTCTTTCATTCATTACTAATTCAATAAAAAAAACAAAATTCAAATATCTTTTTGCGTTTTCAAATGAGAATTTTTTCAAAAAAGGTCCAAAAACAGCAAGCTGAAGGAGAATAGGGCCTTAAGCAAACTATACAAAAGAACTCGGTAGACTATACACTTTCAAATAAATAAACAAAAAAATTAAATCTTTTGAAAACTTACCACGCTCAGGTGTGGTCACTTGTGTGGTCTAATTCGACCGCGAGGAACGTTAAAAAAATGGAAATAATTGGAAAATTCAAAGAAGAGTCCTTAAGACCCCAACATCAACAGCAATTAAATTGAATAAGGAGTACTATATTCAAAATTTCGAAAGGATGGGTAGAAATCGGCTAAAGGAAGCCGGATATGCGACCTAAAAAGTCAGACCAATACCACAAATTTCGCAACAAAACAAACTAAAGCGCTTGACCTTTGTCCACAAGCCAATATAATTTTGGAAGTAAATACTTCGGACTGTTAAACACACTTTCTAGTGCCATGGATCCAAAATAAAAGTGTTTTTCATCAATCCAACCATAAGGTGGAAAAAAAGTGGCTCCTCTGTATGTTCGGGAATCCCAAGGTGATGGCAGCGCTATGTTTTGAGATTGTGTTTATTCTAATGACATCGGAAATTCGGTACCAATCAAGGAATCAATGAATAAGGACCAAAATTAACATGTTTTAAATGATCACTCGCTCAGATCTGGGGATAAGTTACTTGTAAAAATGTTTGTTCTTCAACAGGATAATGCTCCATGTCACAAAGCTCCATGTCGCTAATGATTTTTGAGGGAGAACGTTGTATTCGCCGCCCCAAAGTCCAGACTTAAATATAATTGAAAATGTCTGGACTTATCTAAAGCGAAACAGAAGCCCATGCTTAAGAAAAACTTGAGAGAAAACAAATTCAGAAGTCGTATCCCTTTTGAAGGACTTTTTTTAGGAATTCCCCAAAAATTTGGTGAATTCAGTGCCAAACCGATTGCAGAAAGTAATTGATTCTAAAGAAGGATTAATTTTCTATTAACTTGATCATTTAATTGCGTACATTTTTCAAAATTTGTCATTTTTTTTAATTTATTAATATTTTGTCAAAATACTTATTTCCGCCTGTTTTTTGAAATGTCTTTGCATTTCAGTTAATAGAAAAAGAACGCATAGAGGAATTAACAAAATATTTCTCAGTTTAATAGATAATATTGTCTACTTTACTTTGGCCATTAACAGAGACCCGTTACTTCTTTAAGTTTATCACTACAGCTTTGTCAAAATACTTTATCCGACCATTGTAGTTTTAAAAGCTTTTCTTTTAAAATAAGAATATATAACTAATGAAAATAGAAAACTAAATTAACCCATTAATGGCTGCCCATAGATCGGCTGGTACGATTTTGACGAAATTTGGAAATGTGTGCCTAGAAGACCATAGAAGTTGAAAGAAACAAAAAAAAAATGTTTATCTTCACATTTAATTTTTTCGATTTCCATACATTTTTCAGCTATTTTCGATAACATTTTGTATGCAGAAAAATAGCTAGATATTCACCTGTAAAAAACTACAAGTATAACAAGGATAACTAAACTGTTCAAATTTTATACTTATATTTTTATTATTTCTCTTTAATATGAAATAAATTTTGCCTCGATATCTCTCACATGCCCCGAGCTAGAATTTTTAAAGTGTCAATACTTTTTTGGGTATTTAAATACCCATTAGCCGTTAATGGGTTAAATTATTATACAATTTAAAAGATGATATTATATTAGATTGTATAATTTATATTTTAAGTGAAACTCACCCAATAGCCAAATTCAATGGCTGAGGTCACATTGACCACCGACCAGAGGCTCCAGAACAGATGCGAGAGCATTGTAAAGAACTGTATTTCCTCTTCGACAGCATTGAGCTCATGCTCTGTGGGCTCATATTGCTCATCGTCGTGATACTTCTTCAGATAAGTGATTATAAAATCACGACGCTGTTGGGCCGTGGAATGTTGCTCCTTGTAGTGATAAAAGTATGGGAATTGTGGATTTGTATAGTCTAGGGTCCATTCGATGAAGTGATTGGCCAAATCGAAGCCACGATAGTTGTAGGCGCAGTACTCAAAGTCAATGATAATGAGATCCGGCTCATGATCCGATGTGAAACTGGCATCCAATGCCGAATCATCTGTGGTGTCCAATTCATCGCAGGGCGACGGACTGTGCGATTTGCTAGATGAGATAATAAAGTTCGATTAGTTAGGTTTGTAACTTGTTGCACTCACTAAATGGCATGGATAACCTGTATGTATTTGGTATTTTGCATAAGCCGGAATACCAGCTCTTTAATTTTTAGCTCAAATCACGACCGCAGCAATTGGCCATCTAAAATTTTAGGTAATTTTATATGGGGGACAAGCATACATATATCAATTACGACTAGTTTGGCAATTTGGCAAATAAATACGGGTTAGCGTGCCAACAAAAATTAGGGTTAGCTTTCAACTCTCCAGATCTAATGTGCAATTCAACTTACTTGTCCTCCGCCTCCAAATTACTGTTGCCATCCAAACTATCACCCAGAGTTTCATCGAAATTGGATCTAATTAGGTAGAAATCAATACAGATTAATTCTCATTTTCTAGAAGATTATTATTTGAATAATTTCACAAACCTCAAGATGCTGATAGATTCACGAGGAGAACGCGACTCCTGTCCGCTGTTCGACTGCCGGAGTAATATATTTCCCTCCTGCAGATCGTTGTGACAGAAGACGACGGGATAGGCTCTAGTTTCAATCACCGATCGCAGCCAGGCAATCTCCTTGACGTAGTCAATGGTGCGCATCAGTTCGCGTTGTTTTTGCAGTACCGTCGAGTTGGGCTTGGATTCAATCTTCCCCTTGACAATACTATCAACGCTGGCCAGCCAACGGTCCATGCAATTCCAGATCCAATCTGGCTCCTTCGACATAGGTATATTAAGACTGTGAATTTCACCCATTTTTTCAGCGATTTTCATTGAAATCCGTGCTTCGCCCAATTCCGTTGTTGCCAGGGATCGTGCCTAAAAACAATAAGTTTATTAATTAGTACACAAAATTAAGGGAATCTTGATTATTTATTTATTATTATTTAATAATAGCGTTTTTTGGAACCCTTATTAGCCATCATTTATCATCTGATTTGATTCAATTTTTTGTTTAGAATAAATATGCATATTTATTCCAATACTTGAAGACTAGCATGGGATTTTTTCCAAAAAATATCAAAATCAAGAAAATTTCATAAATTTAAAAGTTTTAAGAAATATCTTGAGAGCCAACAACTTTTTTATTGAGAAATCTTACGAGAAACAGTAAAATAAGTCGGAAGTATAACGCTTGAACCAAGTCTTGAACTCTCTTTCCACTATAAATAATAACTATTATTCTTTCTTCAACGTGTTTCCATTCATTTTCATCATTAAAAAAATAATATTTTCTGTCTGAACAATACCATGATTTTATGAATAACCAAAAGCGATTTTTAACAAGCACAAGTAAAAGTTTCCTTCTAATCAGAATTTGTTAATTTTCTGATCAACTTACCGGTATGTACTGCTCGATGCGTCCACCGGGAAAGATGCCATGAAGTTTGGGTCCAAAGTTGCGCTCACTGAGCAATGTGAACACAACTGATTCGGTGATCATGGTCTCCAATGCATGATCGCCATGGGTTTGTCCATAGATGCGCAGCAGAACCTGTCGGCAAATGTGAATAAATTAAAATATACACAATATATATATATTTTCATTAATTTTTGTCTTTTTGTTTTCTTTTTAGGTCTATACCCGGACCTACCTCACGTGGTTCCTGCTTGGGGGTGTGTAGGCGCCTCAGCAAACTCGAATCGCCGCTGTCGCTGTCGAAGCGTCGACGTTTGTTTGCCTGTTTGGCGCTCAGCGCCACATCGTCATCATCCTCAACGCCCACACCAACAGTTTGGGCCAATTGTGTTGCCACCGTTGGCGCCTCTTCGCTCTCTTTATATATTTGGCTATTCTTAGCAAATGTTGATGCGGCTATGACGTCTTTGCCGATGACATTTCCTTGCTGCTGCTGTTGTTGTTGCTGCTGCTCTACCTCCAACAGTTGCTGCTCATCGAAATCATCCAAGTCGGGCAGACTTACGTAATACAGGAAATTCGATAGGCCACCACTAAAAGCGATTTAAATTTCCATTGACTGAGTTGTTCTATAGGGGAAGTTTGTTCTCTTACTCACCTGATGCGCTTTACCACAAGTTGCTCGGGGGTAACCACCCTCCAACGTCCCGTTAGATAGTCGCGGCAAATTCGAGACGCTGCTTGGCGAATTTCCTCAAGTGTGGCCTATTTGGGGTGTTGCCAAAAGAGAACAAGTAAGAGAGTAAACGTAAGAGAGAGCGTTCAAAAATTAAGGGGAAAACAATTTTAAGGGGGTTGCGAGGGCTGCGGGCGTTGCGGTTGTACTGGGTACTAAAATATAATGAATATTTGCATATTTTGTGCATGTGCTAAAACGTAATAAAATTTATAGAAACGTTCTGATTCAGAATGACCTTGCATGTACTGAAAAAAAATTAGAACTTAGCATGAGGAAAAACAATCAAATATTTTCAGTAAATAATGAGTAAGGACTAACAAAAAAATTAATAAATAATTATAAATAAATAGTTATTCTCTTACATAACTATTTAAATTGCGAAAATTGAAATAAGTTAATTAGATGCATAAAAAAAAATCAAATATCTAATTATTTTAAACTTGTAAGTCATTTCACAATTCGGGAAAAAGCCTATTTCAACTGCAAATAGAATTTTCTCGATTAGTAGAGATGTTTTTTCTACACTGAAAAGAATTACATTTTTATGATTAATAAAAAAAAAAACAGGATACAATTTGAGAAAGAAAAGTAAATTTCGTTTGTTGTGAAGTAAGGCTATACAAACTGCTCTTAATTAATTAATAAGGTAAAACTCGCAAATGCAGTTAAAATTGTTTAGAATTATAAACTTACAGTGCGTCGAAAATGGTGCAGGATATGTTCATAGTTGCAACGTTTGCGTTTGCAACAATTTTGATCAATTTGCTGTTCGATTTGTTGCAGTTGCTTTTGACGACGCGTTTTATGTTTATTGACACGTTTGCTTTGTCTCATACTACAATATATATCGCGTGTAGAATTAATTAAAAATCTAATTATATAAAAATTAAATTGTACAATTCCGTGGCGAAATGCGTAAGCAATAAGTATATATTATACTCTATTTGGTGTTAGGTTCGTTGATTGTTGCACACAGCACCGCGGTCAATAATAAACTGAAAACGGACTACAACAAACTGAATCATTTGACGCCCTCGTCTATGTATATTTCTCTAGTGAGAGCGTAAGACGTTCTGTTCTCTCTTTGCTTTCTCTCTCTCTCTTTTTGCTGCACCACCCAGCCCTTGTGTGGTTGCTAGGGTAAAGCATATGTTTACCCAAAGTATCGCCGGTAACTAAGAAAACGACGTCAGTCGACTCCACGCAAATTTCCGTGCTGAGATTTAGAACAGATGTTCTGTTGTCTGTGCCAGGTAAAAATAGTCATTACAATTATTTATAATACACTTGGCACTTATGCAATAACTTTAGATAAGATTAACTGCCAACTACTTGTAAATATTGTTACTGATACAATTAAATAGCCTTGTAATGGCCCTTAAACATGCTCCGATTAATCATTTCAGCCCATTTCGTTCATTCACCTTTTAGTCATCGGCACATGCTCAAAATTGTTCGATAAGCAATGCACTTTAGATAACAAGTGCGAAATATATATGTTTATAAAACAATTCTTACTTTTGAGTCATACAACACATTCTGTGATTCTCCACAACAAAAACTTACTCACATCTGTTAAAAATTGCAGATAATCCCTAGCAGGTATATATGTATAACCATAGCAGGTATGAGCATCAATTGTTCCCTAAGACTTAATTCCTTTGGGATTCCCTAAGCTGTGCAACCCTCAAAAGATTTTTGTAGCTCTTCTCTTCATATTTTCACATTCTCTTAAAAATGTTTTCCTTTATCTTTTGCTCTTTCTTCCTGCTCTTTCTTCCATTTTTACTCTCTCCTGTAATTGCACATACTGAAGAAATCATTTTTAAATGCGATATTTTTCGGAGGATATCAAAATAGTTGGCAAAATACATTCCCAAACTTATAGGACATAAACATATATTTAAAAGGTTATATATCTGCCTGATCAGATATTATATATTCTACAAAATATATTTTTTTGCTTTAATATTTGAACACAAATCGGTAATTGTGTATTTTAGAACTGATTTCAAACGATAGATTGTTTATTCAAGTTTTATATTATTACCAGGTTTCTAAAATTAATAAATAGCTAGTTATTTAAATACCACATTTATTTAATAAGCGACTGTAATAAGCGAAAACTGTTTTCACTACAAGCCAGTTTGATCCCAACAATAATCGAAAACCCCCGAAAAAACAAACACACACACACAAAAGCATCTATCGTGGAATTTTCCACGCAATAATCGTGACTAGAAAATCTTCCATTACAGCTAAAGTCGCCAACGCACAAACCAAGAGTCTTATCAAGTGGGCAGCATTACACATAAATATAAATATAAGAAATAGTACTATCAGAGGAGAGTTGAGTAAACAAATGAATCGAAGAAAAATGTGAAAGAAAACGGCTATGAAAAGTGAATGTCATTGAATGCAAATTAACAGAATTGGCGGTTACGGCAACTGATGGGAATGCAAACAAGACATAAACCCATTAAGGGCTTAGGCTGTATTTAATTGTATCATTTGCAAATTGCAATACAATTAAAAGCGTAACAGCAACGCTTTGGCCAAAGGTCATTGATAAGCTGTTCCGGGGCCTTATCAGTCCTTATCAGAAACTATTTTACGAAATCCACTTGGTAGTTGCAAGTTGTGCGAAATCTGTGATAGTACTTAATTCAACTCAGTTGTCGACTTGCAAATTATGTGAAATGGTGCAGAAAGTCCAGCAAGCGGATTAGCTTATTACCAACTTATCAACATTATCATTAATTAGGTCACCACAGTGCAATTTGTTAGCTAATCTATTTGATTTCCCTATGTAGGTCAGTATTAATTGGTAGCTGTTAGACTATGTCGACTTTCGTCTAATATTTTTGGAACTGATAGCAAAAATTCTTGTCGAAAACAACGTTTGCAGCGATAAGATTTGCAAAATATTAAGTTAAAAACATCGCCATGCAGGAAATACTTTCAAATAACTTAGCTAATATGTATTTCAATTAACAAAGCTTAAGCTTATAGCTATTTTACGAATATCGAAGATTTAAATACCCTTGAAACCAGGGACCGAAACTGTTATGAGGAATATAAAAAAAACATTACTATTAATAATTACTTAAAGACTTTTACTTTGTAAATCATACTTAATTACTATTTTCGATTAAAAAAATAAAAATTATAAATAATTACTAATATTGATTTTTATTATTATATATAAATCAAAAATATTGATTAAATTTAATTTTTTTCTTTTGATTTGTTTTTTAAGTAAATTAGGCTATCATCTTCCAGATAACCAAAATTACATATGTTCAAAATTTTGAATGCCTATCTTGAGTATTAACAAAGATATCACTGCGGACGGCAGTCCGCGCTAGTGACGAAAGCAGCACGAAGGGTGCGAAGGCGACTAGCACATATACACAGGAAGAATGGAAAATTTGCTATGTCTGTCCGATCAGGTCGAGTTATATACCGATCGAAAGGTATCAGTTTAACTTACAAATGTGCATACTAAGACTTTTAAAAACTCACCTGGTTTGTGAGATAAACAGGTGTAAGTGGGAGGGGAAAAATTTAAATAATTGGAGTAATTGGGGCCGTTGCACCCTTTGTGATTTTTTTTTAACTATTCTATTTTAACTATTTTTTTACTATTCTAATCAAAAATACGCGTCGAATGACATCTTGATCATCAAAATCCGACCACTAATTTTCAAAAATATTTTTGTTAGTATTTTTTAAAATTGTTTGAAAATCCTAAAAATTACCATTTTAACCCATTTTTCCTCATTTTCATGCAAAAAGTGCCTTTTTTGCAGTTTTCAAACAATTTTAAAAAATACTAACAAAAATATTTTTGAAAATTTTTTTGCAATCATTCCTAAAATTGTTTCAAGAATTTTTTTGCATCCCAACATTTTTTGGAAAAAATCGAGGAAAAAAGTTGAAAAATTGACTTTTTTGAACTCAAAATATTCAATGGGTACTTAATGGGTTAAGAATATTTTTGCATCATTTAAACGGAATATGAACGACCTTTCCAAATATATTCTTTTTACTGTGATAACTTCACTAACATAGCTGTTAAAGCAAAAATAAGGGTGTACGCATAGTTTTTCTGGCTAGTGTATATGTAAAACTTAATATTATTCGTCACAAAATTGGATATCAGAAATTTTGGGGCATGAAAATGTTTTCGTCACTAGACTTTTGCTCGTAAAGAGGTTTTTTTATGGGATTCTAAATAGACTTTTATAACCAATTTTAAATATACTCTATAAACATTATCTATAGCATACAAATAAGACAAAGTTAAAAAATTAAGTTTACTAATGTCTCTAAGAGTCATTTGGTATTAGATTGTCGCTTATCTCACCTTGAGCACAATCACATCACACATTGTACTATAATATCAGTTTATTTAACAATCTCATTAAGCCATATACTCACAGACTAACTATACAAACAAATATATAATTTATATTTGCGTATGTGAAACTAGCTAAATGATACACGTGCTTTACTCACACCAATTTACTTTTGGTTTCTACGAATTTGATATCTCAATACGAAATCTTATTAATAAATATGATTGTAATACTATAAAATAGTGTCTAAATATTTGCACATATTGACTAAGTAAATAAGATAAAGACAAAGCGCATTCTTTGTGCAAACAGAAAAATAAAAATACGAATAAGGGAAAATGTAGATACTTAATAAATTAAATGAAATATTATATTCAACAACTAATATTTTTTTCTGATAACACAATAGAATCTATAAAAATTATCAAACTTTTATAATAAAAATGAGTAATGTTATTTTGGAATAAACGCCCCTAAATTTTATCTAAGTTATATGCATGGGTAATTAATTTCAAAGTTTTAAAATAAAAAATAAATTTTTAAATATTAATTAGAAATTTAATTTATAATTACCACTTTTGAACAGGGTATCAAACTGAAACGAATATCGGTTTCAGTTAGGTTCTCATTTAGGGTTTCGGTTACGCAAAGTTTTGATATATCGGTTACGAAACGGGTTCCGGTTTTTGTTTTTTTTTTTCGTTTTAAAATAACGTTATGATTTCGGTTTACAAAACAAATTTAAAAAAATATCAAAAATAAGATTTTTTATGTATAAATTAAATAAGGGCAGATGTAAAAATTAAATTAGGATTTAAAAAAATACTAAAACATAATTAAAATGTATGCTTCACCGAACCGAAATTAACCGTTATGCATGAAACGAATTCTTAACGGTTATTTCGGTTGCAATGTTTTCGGTTTTTGGGTATCGGTACAATACAAAAGTTTTGTTTCTATTACGGTTTCAATTACGGTTGCCGATTTCAATCGGTTAGTACCCGTTAACGGTAACGGTTATGGTTACATCTTTAATTTCTGCTATTAAATATTGTTTTTTAGTGTAGTTAAAACTAAAAACGATAATAAATTTCAAAACGATAAAAAAGGGTTGAAAAAATGAGAGACGTCTCTTACAAGTACGATTAATCAAGAGTACTCTACAATTGTAATAAGGGGTTTTTTTGCTAGTATATAATTGTAGATTTAAGTTAATAGTTGATAAAGTGCTCACAAAACTAATAGTAATAAATTTAGTGCCAACATTGTAGTAGTCAATAAATGTAGTATAGATATAGAAATTATTAATCATTAGGCATAAACAATAAATAACCAACCAACAAATTCACATGAACCAATTTAAAAGCAGTAACACAAAAAAAAGCAACAATAGTAACCACAACAACACTTGGGAAAAGCTCATGCAAATGAGAAAAGTAGTTTGTACTTAGTACTGACTACCAAGTGTTGGGTAAATGCTCAACTACGGCAATTACCTGACTACAATTCAGCGTGTGCAGCTCGACTCGCAACTGCGCAGCAGCAGCGGCGACGGCACGTGATTTGTAACGTCGGCAATGGCAACAACAACTCCACCACCAACAATTACACTGAGAGCGAGACTGCGACCGAGGACGGACACTGAGAAAACGAGTATTCGATCGCAGCGACACCTGTGCGGCGCCCATTGCGACGAATAATTGAGAGTGCGACACGAGCTTTACGCGAAAAATAAAAAAAAAAAACAAAAAAAAAAAGATGGCAATAAGTTAACAAGGCTTATCAAGAACGAGCGTCGACTCGAGTCGAGTCAAAGAAATCAAGTGACAACAATGTATGGAGGCATCGCATCGGGCAGCGCGATAAGCCTTTTTTGAACGATTAACAAGGAATAACGAAAAACGTGGAGCGACCATAAAAGCAATACCCAAAAGCAAGCAAAAACAACAAGTCGAATTGTTGATACTCTCAAAAATGGGTAAACTTTGTCTGGATATAAGATTTTATATTCTTGCGCTTCATGGTGATTTTTTGGAGATTATAGAGAGTATAACTTATGTGTTATGGTTTTTATGCTGACAGTAAATCAAAAACAAATTTAAAGCAATACAAAAAAATTAATGAGAGAATAATACATTTCAAGCTTATCGGGGGTGCCACAGAAATCGCTTTCGCTTGAATTTCACTTGAATTTCATACAAAATTAAGTGAAATTCAGGCGAAAGCTATTTCTGTGGCACCTCAGTATAGCTTAAATAATTTATAATGTTTAGCATAATATCCAGTAGTTGAAAATATTTTGGACGCTCAAAATGTTCGATGTTTTGATTTCGGTCCTTACAGAATTCAGTGTGACAGCATAATACCAAAAATCATTAAAAAGTTGAGAGATTGTTGGTCTTATGCTGCTGTGGTCACACTGTTGCGTCAACTGTGGACATAAAATAAATAAACAACAAAATAAATCAATTAAATTAAATAGAAAATAATTGAAGAATGAAAATGGACAATACGGTCATAAGACAATTGGTAGCAACTAATACCCTAATTATGGGATTAATGACCACTTATATTGTACTAAAAGAGGTTAGATCCCACAGGATCGGTCTGTGTTGCACCTCTTCTATTAATTTAATTCGTTCTTCATTGTCAAAGAGCTCAATGCGGCTCTTATTTTGTTGCTTATTTGGCTCCATTGCTGCTCAAAATGATTTCGACTAGTCGAAACACTGAACGAATCGATGTTTTGAAAGGTCAAAAAAAAAAGCTGCCAGCTGTCATTAAAGAGTGTTGTAAAACACCCAAAAATTTTCTGAGCTGCCCAAATTTAGGTACTGGATACAAGGGTTTAGAAATAGCCTTACAAAATAATTTCGAGCCAGTTTGCAACCCTTTTTTTTATATGGAGCTGATACCATTCAAACTGGTTTTTCAACAACTGGATACTATGCTTTTAATAGTAATATTCTCATTTATTTAATTATTTTGTAAATATTTAGTTAATGTTAAGAATATATTCAATAACAATCAAAACCTATTAAAAATTGCTATATTCTCACAAAAATATACTGTACACTGAGCACAGTTTTTAAAGAAAAAGTTTGTATAGGAATAAATATTAATAAATTAAAAATAAAAAAAATAAAGTTTTAGTAAAAACCCTAAATTGTGTCCAAAATTTGCGTGCTTTTGATAATACACAAAAAATTCCCAAAAAAAAAAATAAAAAATAGACTACGATCATTTGGAGGCCCTTGGGCAAACGTAATAGCCCAGTAAAGGGGCTTTTCCCCGGTTTCCAGGGCTTTAAACCGCAAAAGATTGCGATGAGACACAATTAAACAACGACGCTTCGTGTCGGTCAATGTACGAAAAGCGCATATCGAGCCCTATTTGCGACAATAACGTATGCGCCATTTTCCGAAATTTTTTTTTTTATGCCAATATGTTTATAAACACCACCCGCATCTGCACCTAAAATATTACATTTTTATTTTATATATTTACGAAGATATTGACCTGTGAATAATAACGTAAGCGACAAATGACTCGAAGAAATCAACTTAACGAAACCTAAAAAACTCTCTCCTGTAAAATTGCGTTTTGGCGCATACGTTATTGTCGCAAATAGGGCTCGATATATAGGAAAGCAATAGCAACAAAAAGAAACAACAACAACCACATGGAATGGGAAGAACAGAAAACAGGTTGAAAGCATTTTGCACTCTTACTTACCGTTTGCAAATTGTTAGACATCTTTTGGCGTGCACTCTCGCTCTCAGTGTATTTCCTCTTCGTCTGTTGCTTCGTCCTCGTTCACGGTTTGTTGCGTTTCGATGTCCGAATGTACGTTGTATAGGAAATGTGCAGAATTTGATATACTGATAATAATGTATGTGTATATGTTTGTGTGTATTAGAAACAACAACAATTATATTCACGACTCACTGACACTATTTTTTTTTTTTGTTATACACTGCGACGCCACTTTGTATTAAATATAATTACAATAATAATAGTATAAATAACAGTACGTGTACGTCTATTTGTCTATTTTGTATTTAGCCTTGTGATTGTGTGTTTCGATTTCTGCTTGTTTAACGGTTTTGCTTTTGCCTGTGCTTCCGATTCGACAACCACTCGCGCGCAAGTTTCAACAGCTACTGCGATCGAGCTTTTGCATGAGAGCGCTACGTAAGTTCACAAGTTGTCGACTGTCAATGCGATTCTGTTTGTGCTCCTCCTTTATCTTATCACTTTTTATTTGCAACCTATCGTCTGTTGAGCTCATTTCGATTTTCAATTAATCATCGATAATTTAATCGGTATGGCGAGTATTCCATTGGCCAACGATCGAGCTTTTGCACGACATCCAAATTGCAAGTTTGTAGAGTTGTGTCGTTTAGTTCTGAAAAGTTCAAATGAACGGGTCATTAAGATGAACTAATGAACTTATTCAGTCAATCATGAACTAAATCGGTCATTTCGCAGTTGGTCAGTAATTTCTTTAAAAAAAAATTTAATTTCTTAGAGAAATACAATACATGGAGTTCCGCAAATGGATTCAATTTCTTCTTTATTTACATGTAACAAAGGTAACTTAAGCCCAAAATTAAAAAACCAATTTACTCTTTTTTCTCATTTTCAAAAAGCCAGGGTATAAGTTTTTTTTTTTTTTTTTTTTTTTTTTTAAAATTTAAAAATACATGCTTGACTATATTGACGGGGGGAATCGAACTCAGTTATTTTTCAAACTGGAAGTTCTACTTATGTGATAGGTCGGCGACTCTAACCACTGAGCTACTGGACCACACCAGGGTATAAGTATAACCCAAAATAATAAGAGGAAATCCGGAATCTAGTTGGCATTTGTCGTCTATTTGATTCAAAAACTTAAAACACATTTCACATTTCACTAAAAAGAAACAGTCGTAGCCTATTCACATCGTTTATCGTTCATAAACAACTGACTAACTGATCAGAATGACCTATTCATCTTTCATCGTTCATGACCAACTGAATAGAAACCATCCTATAGTTCATGACCAACTGAATAGAAACCATCTCGTTCATAGTTCATGACCAACTGAAAAGAAACTATCTCGTTCATAGTTCATGACTAACTGACCAACTGAATAACTGAACTAAATGACTGATTTAGTTCACGACTGAAAAATGAACGATTGAACTTATTCAGCAAATCGAACTAAAAAGCCCAACTCTACAAGTTTGCCTTTTTCACCAATTTCTTCATTTGTTTATACTTGCCATTTATAAATTGACACACGACGCAAAGCTGACTGCTATAATAGCTGACATTCGTTTTATTTTGAATTTATCAAGTATCGAAAATAAATAGATTTGTTCTGAAAGTGGGAATAAGTGTTGTTTCTGTTTTAAATTCATTCATCGTTTCTCGCCGGAACCAGACTAAGTTTAGCTCACTCTTTCCATTTTTATAGGCAACTAGTCTGGTTTTCTGGGTCAAACACAATAAATTGCGTCTCAAAAAAATATGTTTACAAAAGCTATCTTTGAAGTTTTCTAGAAAAGTTTCATGTCTTCTGGCACGCGCGCATTTCCAAAATCTTGTAAAAAGAGGGCATATCAAGTTTTAATGCAAAATTGTTTTGTTTATTGTGCTTATTTTATTTCTGTACTCATTAGGAAGACCTCGCAGAAAAGCTTTCGACCTACGTGGTCAGCACAATGCGCTACATGTCGGGAGCTTTCAGAAGCTTTCCAGTGAAGATTCACACAATGAACAACGATTCAAAGCTAGCTTACTCAGAAAAGCTTTTACGTTCCAAAATGCTTTTCTAACAAACGGAAAGTATGTTCATAATTACATATTCAAAAGAATGATTCATAGTCCGGATTCGATCATATTTATTTCCGAGACATGACTGTTGATAATAAATGTGCTAAAATTTGTATGTATGTATTTACAATGAAACACAAAGTATCCCAAGTATTTGTTTTTTTTTTTAAATAATTGACGTCAATGGCTCTACTTTTTATATTTTAGCAAAGTATTTTTTTTTTTTGTTCTGTCAAAACAGTTACTTGACTAACTGTATGTGTTTTGCAGATAAGACTCGTTGTTGCTACATGAACTGTACAGTCGCGTCCCATTAAATATACACACTCGTGTGTATTTGTGCATGCAGAAAAGCTTTTAGGATCATACATAAAATTAAAAAAGAAATTATCTTAAAAATGACAAAAATGCGTAATGTAATTGTTTTTTATCTCATTTACTTTTACAAGACTTGCAAGGTGTTTTTTTTCTGTTTGTTTTGTTTTGTTTCGTTTCGTATTTTTATTATTATTAAATTTGATGCTTTTTGTTTACAACTCTCGTGTTTTTGCTTTACTTTCTGCTTAAAACGCATCTTAATTGTTTCTTTTATTATTTTTATATATATATATACTTTTTGTTTTAAAGTTAAGTTTTTGTTTTTGTATTTAAGTAAATTTTAAATGATAATGGATTTTCTTCTTTTTTGTTTTTGTGTTGTGTGTTAGTAGAGTCAGAGAGAGAATCGGTACATTTTTTTAAGACTACGCTCCCATTGCAGGATTGTTATTAGAGAAGTGCGCACACACACACACACAAACACAAACACACGCATTTTTGTGTTGCTGCATGTGTGCGTGTGTGGGTGAGCACATTTTGTGTGATTTTTGTGTTTGTGTGTGTTAGTACTTTATATGTAGTATACGACGGTGACGACGACGACGACTTTAGGCAGCCACCTCGCTGGCTTCGGCACCATTTTGAACTTCATCCTTTGTGCTGGCCTCGTCCAACTTCGCCTTCTTCTCCGGCGTGGCAACGACCTCATCGGCTTTGGCGGCGGCCTCGTCGACCTTTCGCTTCACAGCTTCAGCAGCGGGCGCATCTAGAGTTCGACAATGATGAAGATCAAGTTAGTCAACTGTACTAAGAGGACTTGGCAGTCGTTTACTTACCTTTTGAATCACCGTTAGCTGCCTCTGCCTCTTCGGCGCCATTCTCAGCAGCTGCTGCTGCCTCGCTGGTTGCCTTTGCGTCAGCTGTTTTCTCATCAGCCTTCTCCTCGTCCTTCTTCTCCTTCTCCTCATCGGCGGCTGCTGCGGCTGGTGCTTCGGTCTTTTTCTCAGCATCGACGGCATCGGCGGCGGCGTCGGCAGCGGCGGGTGCAGCAGCAGTAGTTTCAGCAGCGCTCGCTTCAGCGCCGTTCTCCTTGGCGCCCTCGGCGCTGCTGCTCGACTCCTCTTCGGCGGCACCGTTCTCTGTGGTGGTCGGTGTTTCAGCTGCGGCTTCTTCGGCAGCAACGGCATCCTTCTTTACAGCATCAACCTCCTCAGCGGCCACTTTCTCGACCACAGGGGTTTCGCTGCGAAACAAGATTTATATTAAACATTAATTTACAAATTTCCAATCATATACAACAAATACACACACACACACACACACACACAGGCAAAAGACCGGCACACGCACGCGGCAAGCGCAGCCGGCGTCTCTTCCGCATTTTACAACCACCCCCGGCAGACGCAGATACACATACATACACACACACACACACATTGTAACATCTGCCGCCGCAAATGATAAATGGGAGCAAACAACTCATGGAAACTGCGACGCAAAAAGAAGACACCGAAAAGGTGAGCGGCATTTGGCAACGGCATGCGCTTCCTCCATACAGAATTTGTTTCTTTTTTCTTTTTTCCTCTTATACACAGTGAAAAATAGGTGTACATAGCATAAAACATAAAAGAGTGCAGAGGAAAAGGCAAAGCGTGCAAAAAAGAAGCGCGACTTGTTTGAAATACAACGTACAAAAGAAAGAAGAAAAAACTGGTTATTTTATGTTGAACACTATATGCATCTCCCTCGCACGCACCTTTTAACTGCCGCAACATGCGCGCGTCACGTACACAAGAGGCAGTTAAAGAGAGCGAGTGAGAGAAAACAGAAGTGCAGTGTGAAACAAAAGCGGCAAAAATAACGGTCAGAAATATATGCTCACAAACACCCACTATGCGACAATCCCCCGCCCCCTTCCAACACAACCTAAGACAACAGACAAAAAGGTTTCAATGTTAGCATTAACGGTTATCTTTAGCTACGACGCAAGAGAGAAGTTAAAAACACAGACAATCAAAATACAATGCGACAGCGACCGGCACTGTGATTATTTTAGGCAGTGACAAAATACCTGGAAATCGAATTTGAGCAGCTCATTAGCACAAAGAGCAGTAACAAGAGCGCAAAGGCAAGCGGCTAATAATGCCAAGCTTTAAGCTTTGTACGAAAATCGTACAAAAGACAACTCACAAAAATTAATGGCCAGGGACAGACAGCAGTAAGCAGCAGCAAAGCAAACAGACTCGACTAGACAGACAGACAAAACGACAGCTGAAACTCAAACGGCGGCATGAACATGAAGGAACAAAAAAAAAGAAAAAAGAGCGGCAACTTGAATGCTACACACAGATGCAGCACTCACACGTTCTTCCATGTGTACATACATATTTATTTGCACACTCCGCTTTGCACACTTATACACACGCACACTCAATATATTACTTCTTTGCCTTCACAGCCGCCGCTACCGCGAACATGCCCAACAACAAGCATGCTGACGAAGTCGCTGCTGCCGCTGCCGTCGCTGTTTGCCGGCCGGAGTGTAAGCGAGAAGGCGTCATGACGCCGCGCCAAATTCAACGGCGTCGTTTTTTGCGCGCACATTTAAGCTGCCTTGGCGTAAGCGAGATGACAGTATAGATTGGCCAAGCATTTTACGTAGATAGACACGAAATTCAAAAAGAAATTTTTTCCAAACCGTTGGGGAAAAATGATGTACACCACTTGCGAAATTAGCTGCAATTGCTGCTATATATAGTTTAAACAAATTCAACGCACACATGCATATGATGAAGCACACACATTTACACACAAAGCTAAATAAAATTACTCACTTCTTTTTGTCAGCCACATCAGCCATTTTACTTTTTAAGAATTACTTTTCAAAGAGAAGCGCGAAAAGAGTTGTTTTATATTTTGCAAATAGCACGCGTACGTAAACACGACTTTGAGTTAATTAAAATCAAACACGTAGTTTCAACAAAATTTGCAAATTTTATAAATTTGTGCAAATTGCTCTTGCTTGACAACTTTTTCAGGTATCTCTGCTTTCAAAGTTGAATGCCTGATGGGTTTTTGGTTGCCGCTATGAAAAACGTCCACACAGTTTCGCAGAAAAACGCCGAATGAGACAGAGACAGAAGCTGAGGTAACTTTATATACGCAAGGTAAATTAGCATCGTATCGATATTTTACTGTAACGACACAATCGATTTCGATAACTTGCTTGCGATATTTTCCACACAATATCCATGAATATTAAGGCTATTAAACATGCTAGGTATGCCCAGATTGAAATAAACAATTTAGAAAAAAAAATAAGGGCTTTTAAATGGATAAATAATGCCCAATTCATGTCAAATTCAGATGGGCAATTTTTAGAGCCGGCATATCGATTAACTTTAACAATAACGATGATCTACTACTGTAAACTAGCAATATGTTATGCTCAAAATGGTCATGTTATTGCTCAATGTAATAACTCAAAATGGCACTCTTACGCTAAGCAATCGCTTTTCACCACTATGCAATGGTGAATATAGAAATAATGAGAGAGCAACAGCTATTTCAAATATACTGCATGTTAGAGCGAGAAAGTAGGGCTTACAATTCTGCAACAATGCACTTTTTTATCGGTTCTTAGAAATTCGCGATATGTTTGCATTCGAAAACATGAATGCATCGTTATATTCAAAACAAGGATTTGTTATTTGTACTCTCTCTTGGCCGTGCACATAATTATTTATATCTATTTCATTATTCAGATACATACATTGAACAGTCGCAAAGATCTCGAAAACGTAGAGAAAAAACAACCGCACGTATGTTATCTTAATCGGAAGCATTTCCTTTACTCATTCTGCTTGAACATCTGCTCTTTTCCAATCCCAGGACGCAGCTGCCGTCTGTCATTCAAACCTCCCTCAATTTCTTCCTGAAGATATTGGAAGTTAAACCAAATATGCTAGAGTTATTTAATAATAAATTTTGTTCCCTTTACTACTTCTTAGATTTGTTTAAATAATTCATTTTCAATCAACAGATTTTTATATTTTATGTACATAATTCATGTCTATTACATTGATTAAGAAATATATCGATAGCAGCTGCGGTCCCATTTTCTTTTCTCTAATTTATTTCTTGCGGCGCGGAATTTAAATGTAAAATTCGTTTGTATTTGTAATTCAATAATAATTCAATACAAGTACAACTTTAATAAACCAAAAAAAGTTATTTTGAAAGATTGTTTGGTGCACTTTAAAAATTCCAAAATTTTAGATTCAATATTAATCAAAATTAAAAAAAAAAACATTTTTTAAAATAAGTTTTTTTAAAGAAATTGAGTTTTATCTGTGTTTTGGGAGCTAAGGTAGCCATATTGGGCCAAGGTTGCCACACAGTGCAAAGCAATCAATCAATCTTGTCGCTTTGTTGTTGTTGTTGCAGTTTTCACAAACGGAAATTACAACATTTGAGCGTCTTGTCTTGTTCCATTCTTGTTCTCAGGTAAAACAGGTAAAGGCCTCACATTCAAAGTCCCAGGCCGAGACAGATGGATTAGGCAGCATCACGTGCCATTGTGTGTCCTGTGTCCTGGATTAATTGTTGCAGGACAACAGGGAACAAAACATCGGCTTTGGGTTGCCGGCTGTTTGCCACTTTTATTACCTGAGTCACAGTTAAATGCACATTGCTCTTGTTGCGCGCATTTTTACAACATTCCTCTCTCTCTCTCTCTCTTTCTGGATTTTCTGTGTGCCTCCAGCTGCAATGCATTTTGGGAGATGTGAGTAAACTAAGTATGTGTGCGTATGTAATTATGTGTGTATAAAATATATACTATAAAGTAGTTAATTTATTCAACGACAACTAAGATAGTTAATATGAAATTAAATTACTGGATATGATATGAAATTAACATAAACTATGTATAAATTTAATTTTAAACTAAAAGGATAAAAAAGAAATTCAATATTAATAGTATGAGATTAAAAATGAGATATTAATAAAGAATTTAAAAATTATATTACAAAATTATAATTATTGAAGAAACTTAAATAAATCAAATACTGTTTACAATAATTATTATAAAAATGGAAAATACATAGTTATAGATATATTTGAAATTAATTTGAGTTTTTCATAAAGTCCTTTGAATGCATCTTCTTGCTTCTTCCTTACAAGCATACCAATTTTCAAGCCTCATAAAAATTAACAGCTGCCTTTTCCTGTGGAAAATCAAGGCCAGGTGCTGACTACAGAGCAGTTGCCTCAGTCGATGTCGACGTCGACGTCGACGTCGCAGTTGCCATCGTTGTCGGCGTCGTCATCGTTGATGTTGTTGTTGTTGTTCTTGTTGATAGCCATTTTAGATGAGAAATGGCCACATTCCTTAATATGTAATTAATTTTATGAGCTTGCGGCAATTCGAGTAATCATGCTTAAGTATGGGGAACTGGGAGAGAAGCACTAAAACACATTAATGGTGCATTTACACTAGTTGATAAACAAGTCAACGTTGATATCAACTTTATCAATCCTAGTGTGAACAGCTGTCAACTTGATCAACTGTTGCGTTGACAGTAGATTGACAATGCGAAAAACATCAATTGTTGCTCTGAATGTAAACATAGTGTAAACACTTTGTGTCAACAGTTGAGGACAAAAACGGCGCGTTGACAACACAAAAATAAGTTGAGCTCGTGTTCATTCTTTTGCTTTGTGTTGACAAGCTTTATGGACAGATTAGAGGTAGCAACACTTCGCTCGCTATCCGATTTAATTAATGTTGTCTGTTTTTTTCAACTGTGCAGTCTACAAAAATCAAAAATTAATAATAAAATGCAATTTAAAAATACATTTTAATTTGTTTGTATACATATTTATTGAACTATTCCTCTTGCTCTTTCTCGTCTTCAAGAGCTTCAATCAAAATTACTGCTGCCGGTATTTTTCCTTTTTTAGCTGTTGCCATTATACTCATTTTATCTAAAAGTGAACAAATTACATTTGTATGAATTAGCTTTCAGATACATGCACTTACCACTTACCACTTTTTTCACTTTACGCAATTAACAAAACACAACAATATCGATTAAAATCACTTTCGATACATACACATTATCGAAAAATGCTTAGCAACGTGAACGTCTACGAATGTGGATATCAACTAGTTTAAACACCTCTCAACTTAATTATCAACGCGTTGGCATCTTGCGCGTTGCTCAACTTAAAAATTAGTTGGCAACCCGGTTTTGTTGTCAACTCAATCAACTAATGTAAACACAACAAATGCGTTGACGTTGGATATCAATTGTTGATATAGCTAGAATTGACGCTGCATCAACTAGTGTAAATGCAGCATAACACACAAACAAACACATCGTTGCACATGCCGTTATCAAGCTGCACAGCTGTACCGTTATCAGTTGCATTCCCTTTCGCTCTCGCAGACATGCGCTCACGCAGCTTGAGCCAAAAAGCTCGCTCTGAGCACGACCGTGGGTCGAAAAGTTGAGTGAGAGCGAGCTTATAAAAAGTCCTTACTGCCGTTGGGCTGTTGACTGTCAAAAATTTTCACTTAACAATCAGTCAAGTTTATCGTGCGTCTTAGTTTAGTTGCAAAATTCGCGTGCGCGACGCTTATACGAAGTTGCTCCGCAGGCAGCAGAGGCAGCAGCAGCAGCGGCAGCAGAAGCAGAAAAAAGTTGCCACAACGAAGCAGTTGATTAAAATAAAGGTTGATAAAATTCAATTAAAGGACGTGCAATGATAGTCTCTAATAAAGTGAAAAAATACAACATTTAAATATGTGAAAAGTGTGATGGAAAATGGCAGCAAAGAAAATTGTGAACTCGCAGCTGTGTGAAATGATTTTCTGTACATCGTTAACCGTTATCGCAGCCTCCAAAAATCTGAAAATCTGCACAAGTGTCTTCGCTGCCTTGTGTGTGTGTGTGTGTGTGTGTGTGCCTGTGCTGTTGTTTATTTGAATTAAAATTAGAAACGAAATTGACTGAAATGCATTAAGTGTCTACACACACACACACATACACTCAGGCGTACACAAACAAAATCACAACGCATTAAAACGAACCTTGAGCAAATCAGCCTTAAACACACATAGATAAATACACAAAAACACACACATTCAAATACAGCTATGCATAAGTATGTATGTATGTATGCATACGCGTACCTAGACGTAAAGGATTTTCATATGCCAAGAAAAGAAGCAACGAATTCGGCAATAAGGATACGACAACCAAGTGAAGAGGAAACAGCAGCAACTCGGCCAAGCAGGAAAAAGAAAGCAAAACAGTCAAAGAGAGTGAGAGAGGGAGAGAGCGAGAGAGAAAGGAAGAGACAGAGAGAAAGAAAGTTGTCTTTAGATATAGATGGATGTAATACTGTGGTGTGTGCGGGTGTAAAATGTAGGCGAAATATTTTCATAATTTATGCAAATAGTTATTAAGCGCTTTTCGCGCTATGCATGAAAATTTGATAACTCAATTTACATTTCACTTTGCATCTCAAAAAGGGACTTACTTGCGGAATTTTAACTGTTCAACGTTTGCAATAAGAATTTATATTTAATTAAATCAATTGCATTTACATATAAGGAACACACTTTCATCTTCATTTTATGGTCTGGTCTTGTTGAAGCTATTATATCTTTTGAAGAACTTTCCAGTTTTTACTATCTTATCTAATGATAAGAGAAAAACATTTTACAGTCGTTTAAATGTATTTATAATGAGACTACAATCGATATGATAATGAATAAAATCCAGACTTTATTTTCTTTGCAATTAAATCAAAATTTATTGAAAAGTTGCATTTAAAAGAATTCATTAACTTGAAGTTGTGAATTAATCACATTTTTTTGGCACATTTAAAAAATTTACAGAATTAACAGAATCTTAAAATTAAGGGAATTGAACAAAAATGTATTTACTTGTTAAAGTTATTGATTAAAATTAAAATTCATAGTAGCAGACTCTTTGTTTCTGCGAATTTAAAATGGAATAGCAAATAATGAATTAAAGATATTAAAATTAAATTTTTTTAATTAATAATGTACAATTAAAAAAATGGGAAATTTCAAGAGCTCTTTAAAATAAAGGAAATGTGAATTTAAAGGGAATTAAAGCAATAGAATGCTTTGCATTGTAAAATTATTTATTTATTTGAAAATGCATAAATTAAAAATATTCAATTCAAGGGACTTCAGTAATTTGTTTTAAATATTATTGCACTCATACCACTGTGCATTCTCAGGAGCTTTTTTGCTTAAGGATGATACACACACACACACACAAATCACTCGCACACAGGGCCACGCTCATGGTTCTTGTACAAGGACGCTTCCGCCTTGGCGCTCACACACACACTCACACACCCACACTGACACATTGTGGTGTGCAGAGAGCGAGAGAGACAGAGAGAGTGAGAGAGAGAGGACGCCACGAGGCATTCGGCAATGTTAAGACTCAAATTTAGCGTTAACGCTTGTGTTTTGCGCAAGTTTTGTATTTGAGTTTGTACTTTGTATTATTATATTTACCAAAGCGAAAATCTCTTTCTCAACAGTTCTGCAGAAATTGTGTGTTTCATAAATAAATAAATAAAGATACCGCGACAGAGCGGAAATGGCCATGGTTCATTTATAAATCGGAAGCAGCGATCAACGAAAACTTTTCAACTGCAAAGTAGCCTCGCAAAATGCCGGAAGACAAAGCCACAGCAGCAGCAGCATCAGCTGGCAATCTCGAAAATGGCCAGACGACGGCATCCTCATCATCAACACCCAACAAAGCCAAATGCCAAAAGACGCCAACTCGCCGTCGACCGCCCCACGAGGGCGATGTGGTTGCCGGCGGCGTCGGCATCACTGGCGGTGGTGTCGTTATCCTACCACAGCACGTACTCAACGAACTCTATCACAACTACTCCATCAAGCAGCGCCGCAGTGGCCTCAAGTGGTTTCTATTTGCGGCAGTGCTCTTTAATATCTGGACAATTTGTATTCCCTGGGAACAGGCGATTCCCACAAGGGGTGAGTAGAGCAAACGACACGAATTAACGGGCTAAGATTATACAGACTGCATCGCTACATTTTTAAGCTAGTTTTTGAGTAGGCTAATATATTTATCTGATCCAGCTAGATGTTGCTTGGAGCTTATATTGATTACCCTAGTTTATAAAATTAAAAATTTTATTTATATATGGGTAATTCTCCCATGTCGAATGCGACATTCGTACGCATTCAAAGTGAAATAAAACATATGCCAAAACATTATTTTTTTGTGACAAAAGGAGAAACTTATAGGTATTGATTAGCACTATAATTGATGCTAAAGTGGATTTTGGGAAATTGTTCGTTTTCAAGATAATTTAAAAAAACTAAGGCATTTGCACGCGACTCAGATAGAAGTCGTTTTTTCGGCGACCAGTTCTAGCACTGATTTCGGCAAAACGTGAACGTATATTTTGATGCTATTTATTTTGAAATGTAATGTATTCATTTATCTAAAAAATGCTTTTTGTTTAATTTAAAAACATCAAGTAGTTTTTTTTTAAATGTAATTTGAGTCACTGTCGCATGCGACATGTCGAACGTGACATTTTTTTCCACAAAATATTTTTGTTGTTTCTGTCTCTCTTTTTTTAAATTATATATCGAAACAGCTGGAAAAACTTGTTTTAAATTAAACTTTCAATATATTTCTATGTATTAAAATGGTTTATGTTACAATCTTACTATCTTACTTAGTGTAATCGAAAAAATACAAACGGTCCATTTTGGAAATCAATTTTTAAGAAAATGGACATAAATATGGAAAAAGTGAATTTATTATAATGTAGAATCTATATGTTCATCCTTTTGAATTTCTTCTAGCGTATATGGCTTAAATAAATAACTTGAACACATTTTTGGAACATAATTGCACAAGATGTGAGTTTTTGAGCAATTTTTCGTTTTTAGGCTCGGTTGACATTTCTGGAGAAATGCCCATATGTAAGTGTTTTCGAATTATTCAAATTTTTTTTTTAATTTTTGAGGTTACTCCAGCAGTTTTGAGTATATTTTTATTTCTACTCATCCGATTTGGCCAAGCAAGCACTTTAATTAAAATTGCAAAAGCAAAGAAAGAGTCACAATTTTTTCTTACAATCATTCTATTATTTAGCTTGTAGCATAAACAATCAAAAACAGACGATTTTTGGTCTTTCTCTGAAATAAGTATAACATCGCCATCTATCGATGGATTTCCATGAACCAATACCATATTTTCTTTTAAACAGTATAAGCTTTGCGTTAAACCTTTAATTTTGTCTTTGTGATTTCTATTTTTTCCAGGACGATATGTTAGCTTTCAAACTCAAAAAATCACAAAAATCTACAATTTTCCAACTTAATACTGTATAGGTGAAAGTTGATAAGCAGAAATGGAAATATACTCTAAAGTGTTGGAGTAACTTCGAAAATTCGAAAAAATTTGATAATCTCGAAAACGCTTCCATAAAAAAACTTTTATGTGTCATTTCTGTGTTAAGCGGGCCAAAGACCATAAGAAAAAAATACTTTGATTCACTTTGCCTTTTGGCTGTAAACTATTGTTATTTTCGCTTTAGCTCTCTTTTATTTAACCGCAAAATGAGTTTATTTCAAAGCAGTGGGACTTATCTTTTGGGAATTGCATCTTAATATTTTTCTTTTACACTTCTAAGCTAAAATCGTTTTTAAAAAACGTCCATTGAGTGGTGGATTCTTATTTTTATAGATCTGTATATTCTTTGAAAAACAAAATAGAAAGGAAAAGTGGAGTAGAATTAACCTTTTCCTGCATATTTGGTGAGAAACAAAATTTCTAGATATTCTGGGGTGCCACAGAAATCGCTTTCACTTGAATTTAACTTAAATTTGTATGAAATTTAAGAGAAATTCAAGCGAAAGCGATTTGTGTGGCACCACAGAATATTAATAATATTCTATGAAGACTATTTCCAAAGATCTTTGTGTTCTAAGTTGTAGACTACAGAAATTAACTTGCCGAAAAAATTAACTTGTTCGTGCTCTTACTCGTTATTTATTCTTAAGTCTAGGATTTATTCGCTTTTCATGTTTGTCCCCCTTAGACTTGAATTCTTTTACACCTGGTGTAAGGTTTGCTTTTCAATTTGAAAGAGTCGGGCTTATTTAATATCTAACTCGATGATGGGCACAATTTTAATCAGCTATAGAGAAAACTTTCGCATCATAATAATATTGTACAATATTGTTTTATTCATAAATAAATCCCATCTGCAGTGGTCAATTGCAGCATGTTATTGGCCTATATGGCACTGACGGGTCTGATGCACATTGGACGTACGTCGGAGAAGCCGGCATTAAGGAGGTTCCATCAGTCGCTGTTGACGATTGTGCCACGAGCCTTGTGGTTTCTTTCCATGCTGCATTTTGCCGCCTATGTGATGTTGCAAGCGAGCTTCTCGCCGCGGTAAGTGAAGGGAACTATCTAACAAAACCTGTAGCTTACATGGAATACCATTCCCAATTTTTAGAGACGTGCTCGGTTGGGCTATATTATTAAACTTCCTGATATATGTCACGCTGCCGTTGCCCTTGATATTTCTTGGCTTGGTCATTGGCTTTTGCACATACTTTAATTGTTTGAGCCTTCCCGTGGGTTTCTCGCGTCCAGATCGAATGATTTCTGAACAGGCAGCGGCCAATGCGGTTCTTATAGCCACCGCAGCATTAATTGGCTTGTTGTACTACTTCATGGGCGAAGCCAAGCAGAAGCGGGCCTTCCTAGAGGCCAAAAAGAGTCTGGAAGTCAAGATGGTCATCGAGGAGCAATCGGCGGAGCAGGTAAGCAGAATCAAATCTAGTATTTTGTTTAATTGAATATTTACGAATTTTATTTGCAAGGAACGCCTGTTGCTATCTGTACTGCCCAAACATGTGGCTATTAAGATGCGCGAGGACTTGGGCTCATCAAGTTCGGAGGCTTTCAAAAAGATCTACATGAGTCGTCATGAGAATGTGAGGTAAATTTTCGAAACCTTCTCATAGATTTAAAGTTGTATAACAAATCACTCCCCTCTCGTTACTCGTCAGAATTCAAATCGTTCACCGTTTGAGCTGCACTCGTTAATCAGCTCAATGAGAAACTCGTTATTCGTACAATTAACGCAAGCAATACGAATATTTGGTATACATAATGTATTTAAGCTCTAGTCGTTAGTTATATCAAATTGGCACTGTTGATCTATCCATTTTCTATAAAACTATCATATTTGCATTAACGAGCAGAGATTAGTGATTCAAAATCAAATCAACTCGTTTATTGATTACTCGTTATTCGTTAGTCTGCTTAAAATGCTACTCGCTGCATTAATACGGGTAAAAACTGTATAACCGTTTTTAACTGGTTTTGCGCGTATTTTAAGTAGTATTTTTATGAATAGTTTACTTTTCAGGTACTAATCAGTTCGTTACTTATAGCTCGTTATTAAGCAGAATTTATTAAGTCTTAGGTGCATTTTGGAAATAATTGAATTTCACTCTACTCCGTTTGATATAGTCATTTTATAGTCCTTTCGACTCATTACTCGTTTAATAAAGAAGTGTAAGCAATTTCCTTAGGAACATTTTCATTTACATATCAGTTTTATTACTCGTCAGTTATATTTACTCGTCATGCTTTCAACGAGTGATTTCTTGAACGATTACAAAACGAGTAATAAAGATATTTGTAAAACAGGTTTTCCTGCAATTTTTTTATATTAGTTTCCGCTGCGTACATTTAATAGGCTCATAAGTAAACGAAACGAACTGACCAAAGCCACAGCATTTTAGCATTTTAATCGTTATGTTCTTTTTCACACCCACAAAAGCATACTCTATGCGGATATTGTTGGCTTTACCGCCATCTCCTCGACGTATAGCGCCCAAGATCTGGTAAAAATGCTAAACGAGCTCTTCGCACGCTTCGATAGGCTCGCCGAGGTAATATGAAACACGTTAAACCTAAATCCGTTATGCTTTTATTTTGTTTCTGCCTTTCAATCTATTACACTTTTTGTGTGTTTTCTTTGCTTTCATTTGTTATTTTTTTTGTGTGTTTTTCCAGCTGTTTGTTCGTTCGTTCACCTGTAGGCCCCCTATAATAATCTCTTGATGATGATGATGTTTCAAAGGTTTCATCGTAGAATTTTTCATTTCCTTCACTTTCGCATTTTTCGGACTTTAATTTTGAATATTTCTTCTCTTTTTTTTTTTTTGGACTACCTTTATATATTTTTCGTTTGTTTGGTGCGGGGGGTGTAACAAAAGTTACGCTCAGTCAGCCGTATTAAATGTGTCAAGTTGATTTTTTCTCTCATGCGATTTTAGGGTTTGGTTTTCGCATTTGGGTCCAGTTAATTTACTGCAGTTGCTGGGGGTTGTGTCAGGGTCTGGGATTTTGTGTGTGTTTTCCTTTTCACTGATTTCATTTTTTCGTATTTTTTTTGTATTGACTTGTAACGTTTTCAGTTCATTTGTTGACCGGGAAGCCAAATTTATCATTTAAACAGAGAAGGGATTTTGGTAACCTTTTTTGTTGCAGGATAAAAGAAATAGTAAAGCTTTTGTACATGTTTCCTTTATCTAAATTTTGTTTATTTTTTATTAATTAATTGAGTCAATAGATTGTAAAGTTTACTTTATAGATAAGCAACTTATTGTAATATGTATTTATATTTGCTGAAAAAGAATGAAATGAATGGGAAACTTTTTTACTTTAAATTCCAATGTTTTTCATTGTTCATTGATTTATTTAATTTGTTCAATTGTATGCATTTGGTAAACTCAATCATTTAAAGGGGATGAATGACCATTAACTTCGATTAGCTCGTTTCGTTATAAACATTGTTACTAACTGGAACCATTGCGTACACTCTTCAATTTCCCACCCACAGAAGTATCAACAACTGCGCATTAAAATTCTCGGTGATTGCTATTATTGCATTAGTGGAGCGCCCGACGAGCGGCCGGATCATGCCGTGCTCTGTGTGCACATGGGACTTTCAATGGTGAAGGCCATAAAGTAAGTGGTAGGGGAGAGTAGAGGTACATAGTAGCCTATATAACCCATGGGACAACCAAGTGACGACAGGCGACGACAAGCGACGCGATGCGACGTCAAATCAACGTTTGTTCAATTAAATGTAATTGCACTTAACCACGCGTCGTCGTTGAGTGTCCTGACTGTAGTTGGCTATAGTTTTTAGCGTAAGGGAATAACTTAATCCCTTTAATGCAATATTTTTCTCTTTTTTTATATTTTTTAGATATGTTCAACAGAAAGCGAACTCACCTGTTGATATGCGTGTTGGCATACACACGGGAGCTGTCCTGGCTGGCATTCTTGGCCAGCGTCAGTGGCAGTTTGACGTTTACTCCAAGGACGTTGAGCTGGCTAATAAAATGGAATCGAGCGGCAAGGCTGGGTGAGTACGAATTCTAAAGTTTTGCATTATTGATAAAGCAACTTGAGGCCAATGATGTTATGATTTGTCGTTCTCACTACAATATGCAAATTTAATGGGTGTGTGGACACCAGGCAGCGGATCCTCCTCCTTATATTCATTTTGTACACAAGAACTTGTTATTTATTTATTTAATTAAAGTCGACTAAGAATCCGGACTGTGTTTGTACAACAAATTTTAGATTAGAAGAAAATACGTTCAATTTAATAAAATTCAAAATGTTTAAAAATACAACTTTTAATCAAGTTGTTTATTTTATTTTACGTCTTTGTTATAAAAATTAAATAAGTTTTGGTATATTTAATAATTAAATAAATGAATGCAGTCGATGCAAGAAAATATTTTAACTAAAAAAAACCAAAATTAAAAAAAAAAACATTTTGGAAAAAAATGTAAATATTTTATGTGGTTATTTATTAAATTAAGTGTGGAACTGGAAACAGAAGTTGAAACTTACTAAAATTTTAATTATTTATAAATTAAAAAAGTATACATATAAAACTAATTTTTGTTAACGCATTTATTGCTTTAATATTTTAAAAGACGGTCCCAATAGAAGTTTATTAAAGCAAACATTTTATTAAATTTTGTAATATTTTAGAAATTCAATTAATTTCATATGAAACTATTTCTAAAACTATTAAATTTTCAACTTTTAATTTCCCAGACGTGTGCACATCTCGGACAAGACTTTGGCCTTTCTCAATGGCGAATTTGAGGTGGAGCCTGCATTTGGCGAGAAACGCGAGGAATTGTTGCGCATAGCGGGATTAAAGACCTACTTTATTACCAAAGTTGTTAAACCGGTGAGTTACAGATAAAGATATTCATCTATCCATCTGTTTACGAGTATCTGTCTATTAACTCCTTGCACAGTTCGCCTCGCCTTGCAGTAAGAAAATCGACGAGTCGAAGTCGGAGAATGGGAACCACAGCCCCGCCGACTCGAATTCCTCCAGCAATGACAACAACGACGACAACGAGAATGGCGCGGGCGATGATACCGATGCCACACTGGATGATGAGGAGCTTCTGGCGCAGAGCGCTGCCGGCAATGGACATAATGTGTCGGCAGCCGAGGATGACGAAGAGCAGATCAAGTTGGAGAACTTCAAACAACGTTTGAAAGATGAGCTTGTAACGCGCGATGGGCATGAGTAAGTCTTGAAAAGCTCATATATGTATTAGGGTGTCCCTATTTGTCAAAGTCAATATTTTTAAACGCATACGGGCTAGTTCTACATTAGGTTCAAGCACTCAGAAATAATTTACTCAATTTCAATGCCGATTGGATCGGAAAATTTCAAAATTATATGGGACAAAAAAAAATTTTTTTTTTTGAATTTTTTATTTTTTATTTTGTTCATTGTCCTAAAGAGCTCAAAACCAGTTTTCACCTTGATCAGAGTACGATAACCCATTCAAATTTGCTTTGAAACATGAAAAATCATCGAAAAATGTATAATCAGTGCTAAAACACTGTTTTTCATGTTTCGATGCAAAATTTGAATGGGTTATCGTTCTGATCAAGGTGAAAACTTGGTTTTGAGCTCTTTAGGACCCAATGAACAAAATAAAAAATAAAAAATTCAAAAAAAAAAAATTTTTTTTTTGTCCCATATAATTTTGAAATTTTCCGATCCAAGTCGGCACGGGTTATCATACTCCGATTGAGGTGAAAATTTATTTCTGAGTGCTTGAGGACCTAATGAACAGAACTAGCCCGTATGCGTTTAAAAATATTGACTTCGACCAAATAAGGGACACCCTAATGTGTATGGATGTTTTTTCAACTATTTAGGGATAATTTTTTAAGAATAACAAAAACAATTAGAAAAGAATTGATACAAAAGTTTGAGAAACCAAAATAAGGATGAAACAAGGGTATCATAAAATAAGGAATTTAACTATGAAATATACGGGGTGCCACAGATAACGCTTTCGCTTGAATTTCACTTAAATTTGTATGACATTTAAGTAAAATTCAAGCGAAAGCGATGTTTGTGGCACCCCAGATATTCAAAGTAAAAAATGTAGAAAAAAATACAATTTGTCTGACAATTTGAAAAGACAAAATCAAAAATATTTTATTAAAAATCGCAATCATCGAGTAAAATTGATATATTTATTCTTTAAACTATATAATGAAGGAACAAACAAGATGAGCAAGATCATAAATTAATTGAACTACACGTCGAAGAAAGGCGTGATAAGAAATAATCCCAATACGAAAGGGTTGACAACTGTCCTACATAGCTACTAAATTTAACGACAAAGAAAATTATAAAGTTTTTATTCAATTTTTGAACAAAGTGGCACACAATATTTATTTGTAGACCTTCCATGATTCTAGCTATTTTTTTTTGGTTTAACAACATGTTGTCTTTTGACTGATTTATTTTTTTAATTTACAAAGGTATATATACTTTATATCTTGATTAGTATTAACAGCCGAGTCGATATAGCCATGTCTGTTACGCAAATCGCGAAAAGCCACCTCGCGAATACTTTTTAAAATGTTTGTAATGTTTTTAAGATATTTTTTTTTTTTTTTGTAATTAACATTAACTACTATTATTGGCTATCATAATACTAAATCTCAACAAGATTGGACAAATTGAATGGTGGTTATGGCTGTTTTAAGTTTTAAGCAAAAAGTAACTTAAAAGTACGCAATAAAAAATATTTTATGCACATTTAAATAAGTAACGGGTATCCTAAAGTCGTAAGCTCGACTATAGCCTTTCCCCCTTGTTATTTTTTTACTTTTTTTTTTATAAGTTGATTTCGTAATTTATATTTAAATTTTAAATTTGATCAATTAGCTAAATTAATTGTAATTTTATTGTTATCCATGCATTCTGAATAATATTTTACTTTATTTTTACAGAAATCTCACCAAGGATACGAACATCTTTTTGCGCTTTAAAAATCCTCAGTTGGAGCAGGCGTATGCAGTATATCGGGAGCCCTATAGCTCGCTGCCGTTGTTGGCCGCATTGCTGGTGCAGTGCATCGATGTGTTGTACTCGTATTTGGTGTTGCCACGCTCCACGTTGCATTTCATCAACATTGCGGCACCGTTGGTGCCCATTGCCATGCTGGTGGCAATTAGCATTGCGGAAAGCTTCAGCGGCATGCTGCCCAAGTTCTTTGTGGATGTGAGCAAGCGATTCAATGACATTACCTTCGTGCGCGAGTTGGCGGCCATAATTATAGCACTTACCATTGGCCTCAGCAATGTCATCGACATGGTTAGTTAGTGTTGGTGTTCATCATTGTTAAGGCTCAAGTCCTTATTGATTTTTTTATTGTTGTTCGTTTTGCAGTTCTTTTTCGTGACGTTCGTCAGTGAGAGTGAATTCAATGCCACGGCCAGCCTGGAGGAAGTTCCAACCGCCGAGCACCTACTACCTGAATCATTTGTGGAGCAAATGCGTGATGCGATGCCCACAGAGCGTGTCCTATATCCGTCCTATTTGAGCAACTTCAGTGTCCTCATACTCATCGCAATTGCTGTGATTGCTCAGCTTACGCACTTGACCAAAATCCTGCTTCTTTTATCCCTTGCCGGTAAGCCAAAGCATGGCAAAGTAATTAGAATTCTTTATTAAATCCTCTTCCGAACCCTTACAGCTTTGCATTGTTATTTCAATGTCTGCATCATGCAGGATTTATACGCGCTGGAAGACGATGTAGCCCACCAGCCGTAAGTATACATAGTTGGAATCTCAAAATAAAGGACACAATTTTGGAAGTGCCTTTTTAAAATTGTTCATAGTTCTCTAAAAAGTAACTCAAACTGCCGCTTGACTGAAAAGCAAGCAAGTTAGAAAAAATAGATAAATAAAACAGACCTTCTTAAGGGGGTCTTCTCATTCAAAGCCCGTTTTTTGGACCCTTTTTAAAAAAATTCTTAATTGAAAACGCAAAAAATAATTGAAAACTTTTTTTATTTATTGTATTACAAAAGGTTCAAAGTAAATAAAAACATTTTTTTTGCCTCGATACGAGGGCTGTTCAAAAAGTAATGAGACTTCAAAGTTGGTGGTGCAAAAAAAGGTGTCGTCACGGCGGCCACGATTCCGGGTCTCCGGAGCGTCGGAAATGAAAAAAAAAACGGGGTTATAATCAGTATAGATGTAATTCTCGGGTGAACCTCAAGCTTAATTTTGTGATTTTTTTTGACAAAATGGCGGCCATTCAAAACAAAAATTTCAATTTCGGGCTTTTTTTTGTAGTTTAGTGTAAAAAAAAAAAATAAAAATTTGTTTAAAATTATGGTCGAGGTTCACCCGAGAATGGTATCAATTCTGCGTCGATTCCACTTTGTTTCATGAAAATCGGTTTAGTTGAACTGGAGATATCATGGCCGCCAGTTCGAAAAACGTGGTTTCGAGATAAACGCGTTTAAAGTTTTGACTTCACTTGCATTAACATTAACATTGCTGAATAAAAATGGCTATATCTCCTTAAGTATTTCGAATTTTTAAAAATCCTTTTAAGGGCATATTTACAACTACCCAAGCTATAAATAAATGCAAAAAAAAAAAAGTAGAAAAAAAAAGTTGCTTAATGAGAAGACCCCCTTAAACTAAAAAAAAAAAAAAATTTGGAAAGGTTACTGTCACTTTTAAGACGACAGAGCTTTAACCAATTTGTTTTTTAGTTTCCATAGCATACTTTTTAGATAGCTTAAAATCCAAGTATAATTTCAGATATGCTGAAGAGTATACCATATATTTGTTTAAGTAATTGTGAGAACTTAAAATAAAATTAATTTTTTTATAATATTATTTAAAATTGTAGGCTTATATCAACAAGATACTGTACTTCAGGTTTGCTGCTGGTTGCTGCGTTATCTCTCAGCTTTTTGGCGCGACATGTAAGTATAAAATATACTGTTTTTTTTGTTATTGTGAATTAGATTTAAGGTCTGTGGCACAACAATGTTTTCATACATTTTTTAGTGATTATTTTTAATAACATTCAAATTATTTTCTGTCAGATGGACCACGAGGACCGAGTGATATTCAAATGGAAAACAGAGGTGGCCGAGCAGAAGGAAACCGCAAATGATATGCGCCAACGAAATGAGGCCCTGGTCTATAATGTGCTTCCCGTGCATGTGGCCGAGCATTTTATGAAGAACACAAAGCGTTCCCATGACGATCTCTACTCTCAAAGTTATTCTGAGGTTGGCGTTTTGTTCGCTAGTATGCCAAACTTCTCAGGTAATTTTCAACGACAGTCGAGCTTACCTACACTGAATTTCTATACAAACAATAATATAAATAAAGCTCACGAATCTATTTTTATAAAAAGCTTCTTTTAATAGATTTTTAAATACAATTTCAATTCAATTGTCGAATGTTGCTAATCATAAAATAAGCATTTTCAAATACCCAGAAATATTAAACCTAATAAAAGATTTTCTAAAATTTAAAGAACATAGAAAAAAAATTATAGTTTGAAGAGTCGAAAAAAATAAAGAGTCCAACGTAAAATTATAGATTACTAAGTTACACCCGTAAATATTAATTGTTCTCTAGAAGGGAGTTCGACTGTTATATTTTTGTCATTATGGTAAGGATTTTAACAGAGTTTAATTTTATATAGATTTCTATTCGGAGGAGACAGTTAATAACCAGGGTCTGGAATGTCTGCGCTTTCTTAATGAGGTCATCTCCGATTTTGATGCGGTGAGTCTAAAACAAACTCAGAGGTCTAAACAAACTAATGGCATATCTGTTTCAGCTGCTGGAATTGCCGCAGTTTCAGGATATTATCAAAATTAAGACCATTGGCTCAACATATATGGCCGCAAGTGGCATTAATCTTCAGAGGAATCAACGCCACGATGCAACAATCACCGAACGCTGGTCTCATCTCGACTTGTTGGTGGAGTTTGCCCTGGAGTTGAAGCATGCGCTGCATGGTATCAATGAGCAGTCCTTTAACCACTTTGTGCTCAAAATGGGCATCAATCATGGTCCCATTACGGCCGGAGTGATCGGTGCCCGCAAGCCACACTACGATATCTGGGGTAACACCGTGAATGTGGCATCCCGCATGGAGAGCACTGGGAAGGCGGGCGCTGTTCAGGTCACCGAGGAGACGTGCAAGATTCTCGAGCAATTCGGTTACACGTTTCAGCAGCGCGGTCTGGTCGTAGTCAAGGGCAAGGGTCAGCTGATGACCTACTATTTGCAGGTGAGTTACCTCTAGAAATTCTTAGATATATACAAATTTTTCTGATCTATCAAATAGTTTATCGAATTTGTTTGACGTAAGTGAGCACATAGCACTCCCACCAATGGGGATCAAACTGGATTTGAATGATTATTTAATTTTCTTTGAACTTATTACTAAAAATTCCTATAAAAAAAATCATTTTCCAATTCGGAAAATTAACTTGTGTAAATTCCGAATCGTATTTTTTGAATACAGTCGAACTTCCCTAACTCGAACTTTCCTAACTCGAACTTCCCTAACTCGAAGTTTCTCTAACTCGAACAAAATCGAGTGGCAATAGCGTTTACTAGGCAAATTCCATACAATTCTACTTCCCTAACTCGAACTTCCCTAACTCGAATTTCTCCCTAACTCGAACAAAAATATTGGCCCGTACTTCTGTAACTCGAATTTTTCGGGAAAATCTCCAATAAAGTTTGAATTTTTTTTCTTTTCTGCTTTATGCTTTTGTTAACGGATCGTTTGGATATGTAATATTGATGTACATTAACATATGGTGATGTAATATGATAAAATATTGCATCAACCATTTTTTAGGCTTGTGAAATTGCTATAGGAAAGATGTTCGAAATGTACTTCTTTGTCAGCGCACCCGCTCAATAATATTTATCATGGCACCAGCACGTGTATTCAAATTTTTATCTCTTTAAGAAATTTTTAAACTTATTTGTTAAGAAATTGAAAAGTGGACCAGTTTAAATTATATTAAAAAATGGAAAATTAATTATGTCATTTGATTCGGGAACGTCTTCTGGATACAGCAAAAGAACGATAAAACCTATTTTTGAGAACATCGACACGTCTTGAACAAACTGAAATTTTTTTTCTTTAAAATAACAAGAAAAGTTTGCAATTTGAAATGTATTTATGAATGAATGAAATTGTAGTTTCATTTAAAAAATTAAAAAAAAAATCCTTAACTCGAAGTCTCCCTAACTCGAACTTTTTTCGGGGATAATGGTGATTCGAGTTAGGGAAGTTCGACTGTATTATCTAAAATTTGTTTATGTTTAATGTTTAATAAATAACACCATGTTCTTTTAATTAAAAAATAAAAAGTTCTACTTATATGAAATATTTGATATAAAAAAGATGACGGCTTTAATCCCCTGTTGACAACATTTTTTTAGTCGACTGCTCTTTTGTTTTACGTTTAACGAATAAAAAATATAACATTCTAAACTTTATAATCTAAAAGGAACAAAGTCAATCGTTATTTGTTTATTTTTATGGTTTATTTATTTGGTTTTTTTTTATCAAATTAAAATGACACTTATTGGCAATGGAAATTGATTTATAAACCAATTAGCCTTAAAGATCATTTTGAATACTTTTTAAGCTACTTTCTTATAAACATATGTATCTATCTTCATCTGCAGGGCAAATCGGAGGCCAGCGCTGCAGAACCAAAGGCGGCCATAGAGCTGCACGAGGGAGACGCGGTGCCAGGGGCACCTGCCAGTTTGGACTGCACCACAGAGCTGGAGGCAGATCTTAAGACGCCGCTGCTAAAGCTGAAGGTGCAGGACACTTCAACGGAAGCCGGTGCGGAATCCCGTCTAGGCAATGGCACAGTGGGCGAATCTCAATCGTTGTTAGAATAAATGAACATGTATTGATGTGCGTGTGTGTGTGAGAGAGGAATAGTGTATGAGTGGATGTGTGTGATTGCTTGAGTGAACGATAATGTCAACTGTTATACTTGCTAAATTTGGTTTGCCTCTTATTCGTGTGATATTCTGCTATGTGAAAAAACTCAAAAACAAACAAAACAAAAGAAATATTGGTGAACAAAGTCTTAATCTTTAGTTGAATTTGTAACTGGTCTTTGCTTTTGAAAAGTTTGTAAACTGTGTACCTAAAACAATTATAACTATATCTAAGTATTCCAATTATTGTGAGTTTCTGTTTCAAACAAATTGTTATTTGATTTTAATTAAATAAAACTGTAAAATACAAAATTCCATATGCTTTACAACATTAATCGAGGTGTAGTTGAAGCAAATAATCTAAAAAGTATAAATTTATATATATCTAGTATTAGGAAATAATAATCATATACTACTTACATCAATTTCGTAATGAAAAAAACAAACAGCAAATAACAAATCTCAATGTGAAAAGATTTTTGCATAAAAATGCGCTTAAACCAAACTATTAATTAAAGAACAACAAAATTAATTAAAATATAGAATGCAACAAATAATTTAGACTAAGTCAAACTAATTACATAACTATTAATGTATATTTTAAAATTGATAATCCGTATCCCACCACACAAAATGCAACCCACAAGCAAGTCCAAAAACAACTAAGAAAATTTATGTGCTGTATGCTAATAATTATTTATAATCTCTTAGTTAATAGCATATGAAACAGTGTCCTATCTATCTAGTCAAAGCGAGCAATAGTAGGGAACCAAAAAGACAGTGGCAAAAAATTAACAATTATTTGTAACATTTAAAGAACAAACATCAAAACATAGACTACTTATTTTAACATAAATATATAAACAAATATACATGCATATAGCATTAGCATAAATATATACATAGAGCATCGCATGTTTACTAGAGAACTTCAACGAATTAGAAAAGAAACAACAAACGAACTTACATTCATGATAACAACAAAAGTATTGAAAATTTCTGTTAACTCAACTTTTTAATTAATGGCTTAAAGCATGACAATCAATGAAAGTTACGTAAAGTCAAAGCATAATCGATGATTGATTAAAAATAAAATCGGATAACACCATTATAAAAATGCACTAACATTTCATTTTGAGTTTTAAAAATAAAAAGAGTAACTAGAAAAATTTAATAACTATTGTCATTACGTTTTAAGTGTTGTGTTTTAAGCTATTAACTGTAAATCTAACGTGGCACTTTTATATTTTATTTCAATTCGAAAACAAGCAAAAAGTAAAACAAACAGTTAGCGAATTATAGAAAAAATAAGGAAAACGTAATAAATCTACATAAATACAACCAGATACTTGTATTCATTTATTTATTTGAGGGAACATCAAAAATTAAACAAGTTTGCATGGTACACAAAATTCAATTTCAAATATTCCGCGTGTCAACAGCTGATTGAGACAACAGCTGATTCTCAGTAATGTCATCGAATAATACTCGATATGACATGTGTTATCGCTATCGAACATCGCTGTTATAGGGTTGCATAGAACAATGTCAATTTTCGAAATGGACTGGCAACTCTGTCGCCGTAACATAAGAGTTCATTTTGGATTGTAAAAAAAAGTGCAAAAAAACTAAATTTTACGCATAATTAATTAGTATATAGTGTAAATAAGAGCGTGTAAGTGTTCTCGTTGCTGCATTGCAGTTAGTGTGTGTGTTTCGAAGGCCAATTGCTTTCAGTGCTGAGTCCCCGAGGCCGTCGTCGCAGTTTCTCGCTTCTCATTTAGCCTGGGACCCTGCTGATTATGCCCAGAGAAGCAACGTACGAGGGGCGACGCATTTTTTACTATATTTAAAACGAAAATGCGCGTTGTGGTTGTTGTCGCTGCCCTCCACATTGGGGTCATAAACAATACGCTAAAATACATACATTCTATTTACCAAACATAAGTATATTTTGATTTGTTGTTGTTGCTAATATTGTTAAATTACCCAAACAGCTAAGCAAACAATCCACATCCTCCCACATCCGCACACACACACACACACTCACCAGGAGATACTATGTCGCTCAAGCCCAAAAAAGTTGACTTCGATGAGATCTGGAAGCGCTTGCGCTGCGTTCTCGAGAAGGTGATAACATTGCAGAAAGTTGAACGCGCCGAGTGGAACACGAGCTTTAGGTAAGAGTGTCATCGCACAGTGGTGCCAAATGCACAGCGCATTTGCATTGCAACAAAAAGCATTGCATTTACCTGCACACGATAATCGTAAAATTTGGTTTAATGACCTCAAGATATACAAGAATAATACAGTCTTGTCTACGTATAAAAAACAACTCAAATATAGTGAGCACCTCAACACAAGTTGAGTGAGTTGCTTGAAATATTATAGAAAAAAAGTATTACTAAAACTTAATTCTCTTGAAAAAGGAAAAAAAACATATTTTTTCTAAGAAACTTTCATTTTTACGCTATTAAATAATATGGAATTTAAAATGTTAATAATATTTTCTTCATTAAAAAAGTAGAAAAATAATATAGTATTTAGTGGTTATTATTTTAAAAAAATTAAATATTTCCATTTTTTTACTATTTGCATATAATACAATACATACACATTTTAACAAAAAAAAAACCAATTTAATCTTGCAAATTCGTTTATAATATGTAGACAAGACTGTAATAATAAAATACTAATTATATTTGATTAATGTACAAAAAGTATAATTTTGTGTCAGCTGCAAATGGCGCTGGTCCCACTGTTCAGCATGATTTGCCAAAAATCACAATTTTCAATATATGTAAATACTAATTACACACACACACACATGTTATTTACGATGTAGCGATGTTTATATGTTGTGCGTGGCGCAGCCGGAACCGTTGGCCGATCGACTTTACAGTGAGGCAAAGCACTTCCTCGAGTTTCATGTGCAGGAGATGCTGTCCAAGAAGGTGTTGGCCGAGCACGATGCGGCCAATGCGAACAATACGAATAACAGCAGACCGGATCTGCTGGAACGATACTATACCACCTGGATGGTGTATAGTCAGGGCAGCAAGTTTGTTAATCAATTGTTCATGTGAGTGGCGATATACATATTTCCATTATTCCATAAATAATAATTGTCTTGTCATTTGCAGTTACCTAAACCAGCAGCACATTAAGAAGCAAAAGATTACGGATTCCGAATCCTTCTACGGTAGTCTGTCCAACGATGCAGCCGAACAAATGGAAATTGGAGAACTTGCCCTGGACATTTGGCGTGTAAATATGCTCGAGAGTCTGGCACTGGAGCTAGTGCGTCACATACTCGAAGGCATTGCCGCTGATCGGGCCAGCAATGGTGCCCTGGACTCGCATCGCGTTGAGGTCATCCATGGCGTCATCCACAGCTTTGTTGAGGTTCAGGAATATAAGAAGACGGGCTCACTGAAGCTCTACCAGGAGCTCTTCGAGGGTCCCATGCTGGAGGCAAGTGGCGCCTACTACACGAACGAGGCGAACAAGCTGCTGCAACGCTGCAGCGTATCCCAGTACATGCAGGAGGTGATCAAGATCCTCGAGTACGAGAGCAGGCGAGCCCAAAAGTTCTTGCACGAGAGCTCGCTGCTCAAGCTGCGCAAACAGTGCGAGGAGAAGTTTATCAACGATCGCCTGGGCTTCATCTATTCGGAGTGCCGTGATATGGTGTCGGATGAGCGGCGTCAGGATCTCCGCAACATGTATATCGTGCTGAAACCCATACCCGACAATCTGAAGTCTGAGCTGATACAAACGTTTCTCGAACACATCAAGAACGAGGGCTTGGAGACGGTGTTTGCCCTCAAGGGCGAGAATATACACATTGCCTTTGTGGAGAATATGCTGAAGGTGCATCACAAGTATCAGGAGCTAATTGCCGATGTCTTTGAGAATGACTCGCTATTCCTTAGCGCGTTGGACAAGGCCTGTGCCAGTGTCATCAATCGACGTCCCAGCGAACGACAGCCGTGTCGCAGCGCTGAGTATGTGGCCAAATACTGTGATACCCTGTTAAAGAAATCGAAAACCTGCGAAGCGGAAATCGATCAGAAGCTCACCAACAACATAACCATATTCAAGTACATTGAGGACAAGGATGTCTATCAAAAGTTCTACAGCAGATTGTTGGCCAAGCGTCTGATACACGAGCAAAGCCAGAGTATGGACGCCGAGGAGGGAATGATTAATCGATTAAAGGTGGGTTCAACACCTCTTGCTGAGGGCATTATTATTTTGTTACGCATTTTTCATATATATTCTGGAACAGTAATGGTTGATCAATTCGAAATCAAGCTTTAGTATGAACAACTTTTTTCTTCTTGGAGCTTTCTCAACCAATCTGAGTCTTTGTGTTTATCGTTATTGTATCTTATTTATCCCCACAACATTTTTTTTTAAATCGGAATACTTTATCATATAGCTGCCATAGGAGAACCGTCAGTTGAAAGTTAAATTAAATTTATTTGTTTTTAAAGATATTTATAGATTAGTTTAGGAAAAGAAATCAAATTTTGTGTACACTATTTTTAAAAGTTAATTTAATACGGCTTAGGTTGCACGTTTTTTTTAAATATGTCCTGTTTTGTTCAATGAATTTTTGCCATTTAGAGCAGCGGTGGGCGGCCTGTACTCTGGGAGTTAAGCAGCTACTCTCATACTTATTCGGCGCCGTGATGTCGCACACAAGCAGCTCGAGTCGAGGCGTCATAAAACAATTAGACACGCTCAACTCGCGAGCAAGCTAGCAACAACAATGCACACAGGCAGCTCGAGTCGAGGCATTAGCAACAACAACGCACACAGGCAGCTCGAGGACGAGGCGTCATAAAAGCAATTAGACACGCTCAGCTCGCGAGCAAGCTAGCAACAACAACGCACACAGGCAGCTCGAGTCGAGGCTGACATCGCTACGCGCCGCGCCGAAGACCTTTTTTTTGCTCGCACATTATTTGGGTGATCGACAAAGTAGGTAGACGCGAAAAAGGTTGTTGTTGTAGTTGTTGTTGTAGTGCTCCCGAGGTCAAATTTTGCGCCCACCGCTGATTTAGAGGATTGTTTTTAAAATTCCACTCTCAAAAAAGGTCTAGTCCTTGCTGTTTAACAACTCGACCAATCAAAAATTGTGAAGTTCTGTAAAAACAAATAAGGACTATACGGTGGATGCATTAAAACTTCCCATCCAAGCCGGTCTGCTTCTGAAATCTCGAGATTTTATCAGAATATTCGACTACGGGTCCACCGTAAAATATTCAGAATTTCTATTATTAGCCGAGACAGTAAACCATAAAACTAATTTACAAATTTAGTAGCTTTGCTTTTATTTTTAATTTGTTCTTTGTTGGTATCCATGCTTAACTCAATTCACGATAGAATCGTCCCATCAAAAATCTGACAAGTGTGAATCAGTATGATGGATTAAAGTACACCAAAGTTGACAGACATCAAAAATTTGATATCTTTTTCCCCAATCTAATATTAATGAATTTTTTAAATTTATATTTACAGCAAGCCTGCGGCTATGAGTTCACCAACAAGCTACATCGTATGTTTACGGACATTTCGGTCTCCACAGATTTGAACAACAAGTTCAACAATCATTTAAAGGACCACGACATTGATCTCGGTGCGTACAAGATTCTCCAAATCTCTTAATTTTCTTTCAAATTAATAATAATATTAATAATTATTACAGGCATCAACCTGTCGATAAAAGTGCTGCAAGCGGGCGCTTGGCCCTTGGGCTCTACACAGGTTATACCATTTGCTGTGCCCCAAGAATTCGAAAAGTCCATTAAAATGGTATGTGTCTATATGAACCACAAATGTTAACAATTTTATACTTATTCTCACTTTTCTTTGTTATCAACAGTTTGAGGACTATTATCACAATTTGTTTAGCGGTCGTAAATTAACTTGGCTGCATCATATGTGCCATGGCGAACTGAAGCTGAGTCACGTCAAGAAATCCTACATTGTGACAATGCAAACGTACCAAATGGCGATAATATTGTTGTTTGAAACCTGCGACACATTGAGCTGCCGTGAGATACAGAACACGCTGCAGCTAAATGATGATACGTTTCAGAAACACATGCAGCCAATGATCGAGTCAAAACTGCTGAATACCAGCTCAGAGAATCTCTCGGGGGACACGCGGATTGAATTGAATTTGGATTACACAAATAAGCGTACAAAATTCAAGATTAGTTCGGCGTTACAAAAGGAAACGCCTCAAGAGGTAAATTTAAAATGAGATATTTGTATTTACTCAAATGTAAATGAATTATGAATTTGTAGGTGGAGCATACGATCAATTCTGTGGATGAGGACCGCAAACTATTTCTGCAAGCTGCCATTGTGCGCATTATGAAGGCGCGCAAAGTGTTAAAGCATAACGCACTGATACAGGAGGTGAGTCTAATTAACTACATATTGCTATTAACTAATTAAACTGAATATACTTCTTTGTTTTATCGACAGGTTCTATCATTATCGAAAGTTAGTTTTACACCAAACATTGCGATGATTAAGAAATGCGTGGAATCGTTAATTGACAAACAATATATAGAGCGTACGGCCAATTCTGGTGACGAGTATAGCTATATGGCTTAGACTGCGTTAGCTCGAACTAGGACAGCAACTAGAGAGATTACTGATTGCAAAATCTTCACTTATTGAATTCACAATGCAATGCATCAAACCACATAATAATTATAATACCTTGTAAAACATCTTATCCCAGGGCCTATTTTGTTAATTGTTCAACAAAAATTTCATGACACACATTACGAAAACAACAAAAACAACATCAATCAGAATTAACTACAACAATTGCCTATAAACTGATGGTACTGTCATATCTTGAAGTCCCCAAAAGGCAATGCAATATTTTTTATATATTATATTATATTTTTTATAATCTGTTTTCATCTAAAACAATCCTGAAGAATGGGGCGCATAAAATGTGCGCATTACTGATACTTTTAATTAGTTTATTTAGTTATTTAATAGTTTCTTCTTTTCGGGCGCGTGTGTTTTATGCAAATCTATCATTTAGCTTTCCTCTTGTATTGTATATTTATCTGGCTCACACACACTTATGCATATGCACACACGCATGCACAAACAAAATTGAGAATGTGTAATAAAACTGAACAAAAGCAAAATAAACGAGTGGAATTCAACTCTATGATTTAGATTTGTTCTTTTCTCACTATAAAATTTTCCATTCAAGCTGGAATAAAAGACGTTTTTAATATTTTCAAAATTTTCAATGCTATTTTATTTCATTGTCATTCAATTGTTAAATTTGAATTATATATGTATATTAAAAATTCATTTGTTCTTGCTAAAAAATTATATCATTTGCTTTGCTCTGTGTATGTGCAGATGAATCACTGCTAACCGTTCAATAGCTCTTTATTTTATTATATTCATATGTATGTTTATGTATCTGAGTGTGTGTGTGTATGTATCTATTTTGTGAATCGTTATTGTAATTTGTCATTTATTTGTGGGTCGTTCAATTACAAGCAGCAAAATCAATTGAATGCCTGAATGTATGAGTAGGATTTTAAGGATGTACATAGAGATTGTTTTTTCGGGCATTTTCATTTATTTTTAGTGCTTTAGAAAGTTTGCTCAAATTGAAGTCAAAACGTAGACAAGCCTCTATCGAAATCCCAAAATCGTCTATATGACTAAGCACTGTTTTTTATATTTTGTTATTATGCTCGTTTTAAATATATTCTGCTGCTCGTCTGATATTAAGTATCTGATCAAACAGTTGCTGTATGCCTTTATGTTGCTCTCAAATGATCCATTGATAGTTGAAGTACCCAAGTGCCACATTTTTGTTTGTTGGCTTTTATTATGATTTTCAATTTTTAATTTTCACACTACTTTTCTAAAAATATATTCAATAATATTAATACAAATAATTGTACATACAATATAATTAATTATAATAAATACCAACTTGCTATAGCATTATATAATATAATTCGTTAATAATACTTTTCAACTGGCTTTCCGGGGGGGAGGTGCCTGCTCATAAAATGCTGCCCAATTGGCCATTTGGCTTGTCAGTGTGTTAATAAAAAATACATAATCTTCCACATATTCTATATTTATATATCATTCTCATTTCTTCTGTTTTTGTTTTTAATTATATTTAATGACTAGTAAAGGTTTACAGTTTTACTTATTGCAGTTATTCGTATTCGCTCAGAATTTCCAAATTACAAAAGGATGGAAAATGCTGCCTGTTAAAGTCCTCTTGAGCATTTGTTCTTATTTTTTTTAAATTTAAGTATTAATTATTTAGTTTTATGCAAATTTGGTTTTAATATTTCGAAATTGTATTATCAAACATTCTTTGAAATTTGGAGGGCGTTTCGGCTATTCTAGTCTCTCAAATTAAGAAATTACCACTTTCATTTTAGACATTTTATAGTTTTTTATTTAAGTTTTTGCCAGGAATTCTACTTCATATCATGGGAGATGGCAAAAGATTTGATAGGAAATCGTTTACACTTGTGTCCAAGGTCTAACTTAGTTCTCAGCTAAAAAATGGTGCCTCATCATTTATATGTGTATATGCAACATCATCATATAAAGTAAGTAATGCTGTCTGGAACCCTAAACGGTTCAGTTATACTCCCAAAACTATGTATATAGAGTTTACGAGTTAATATATAAATTCAGTGCTTGTATAATTATTATGCTTTACTTTTTCTTTTGCATATTCTTTTTTCTTGCTCATCGTCGCGTCCTTTTTTTTTTTTTGAAATTATTGTGTGTACGGCCATGGAATTGTTGCAAGTTTAATGTCTGGGTTCGTTCCGAATACATATTTTTTTGTCTCTATATAATACTGTTTTGTCTGGTGTGCAAATTTTGTCGCATTTCTTGTCATTAAATTTGTTTTACGCATTTACTTTTTTTTGTTTTCAGTCTTTACGATTCACGGCTTTGTGCATTTGAATTATTCAGCTTTACTCATTTACTAAATGACCGATATACTCATTTTACATATTCGATAGATTCATATTAAATTGTGTTTTATGTGTGTGTTTTTTGTTTTTTTTTTTTGCATAGTTAATTAGTTAATTTTCAAGGTGAACGAGCGTGAGAGCGTGAGAATCGTTTAAGTCAAACGTGTTGTGAGAGTCTAAATAGTTGATAGATGAGCTGGTGAATCTAGCGATATAACTTGAACTCTTCCTCAATGTCTTTTATACATGATATATGCTTGTATATAAGAGATAAGTATGCTTATCATAAAAACCATATCCAAAGAGAAGAGGGAGTGGGGGCAGTGTTGGGTTTGGCATTACACAAAGTGCAGTTTAAGGACATCTATCTCTCTCTATTGATCCAGCGAGGTGGTTTTCGTGCGCTTCCAAAGCGTTTTGAAGAGTCCCTTCTTTTTGGCCTTGGGTGTGGTGCCGACGCCAGCGGCGGCATTATTATCCTTGCGACTGCTGCTCTCCTTGCGCTTTGCGGAGCCTTTTGAGAATTCGGAGATTTATTAGATATTCGTTACAGGACATAAATTTCATTTTACCAGTATCAAATTCATAGGCATGCTTGCAATTGCTATCATCCATGGGCAGGTCGCTGTAGGCCTTGTGTTTGCGCTCCTTATTGTTTTCTACAAAGAAATGATCCCATTTACTAAGGACTTACTTGATTTCTTCATAATCTACTTACTCTTTTTGGTAATCAGCAAACTGGTGACGCGTCGCAGCGCTTCACGCGGTGATTTGTTCAAGAACGAGGGTGTCAGATTGGGCGGCAGCGTGAGCGGCTTACGGGACTGTCCCGTGCCGGACATGCCCGCCGGATTGTCCCACACGCGCACCGAGGCCAAGCGATCAATGTTCTCCGTGGACGCGGGTCGCATGCTCCGCTGCTTGGGATACCAGCCACGTGCCGGAGCTCCCGTCATGCGCAGCATTTCGTTGGAGGCTAAGGCGTGATTGATCGAACGCTGGCGGCAAATCTGTGCGGTGCCATAGGTGCCAGCTGCAAAAAAAGAGAGAATATTAATTAATTATTTAGTCATTCATTGAATTATTATTAATATAGTAGCTACAGCCGAAAAAAAGAATTCAACTAAATTAATCTATTTAAAAAAAAAAGATCAACGAAACAATACAAATTTAATACAAAAAAAAATTATTAAAAATTGCCAAAAAAAAAATCCCCTTGTCTTTAAAAAAGTCGTATAAAAATGCATTGAGTGCGAAATTTTTAATATTCAAATAATTATTAAAAATGTCAAATAAAGCTTTTCATTAATTCTCTAGGCAGGTAATTAATCAGACATTAATTATTAAAAGATTCTAGGCCAAAGTGAACTGCGAAAAGTGGGTCTTCAAAAGGTAGACACAGTGAAACAGTCATTAATGAAATTCAATCAGTAGAATAATTAAATGGATAAAGTCCCAAAGCTCAAGGGGTTTGAATGGCAATTAAGCATACATCAATTATAAAGGTCAAGTTGAAGGTAAAGTAGAGAGAGTGAATTATAAAAAAGAGATAAACAGTTTTCAATGGAAAGCCAACAATAATATTTACGTAATCCAATTAACAAGCTAGATAACGAAAAATGAATATCTTATAAAGTAGAAAATTAAGATAAGGTAATGATGTAACTCTAAACTGTGAACCGAGTTTAATATCAAACTGTAAAAATCGACAACAAATGCTGGGCCAAAAATCAGACCAACTTCGGGCTTTCATAACTTTGCCAAAACTAAATTCATTCTGCATTTTAATTTTGTTATTTTCGTACAACTATTTTTTTTGGTCAGAATGTGATTTTAATAAAAAGTATTTTGCATTCAAATTAAGTGAATTGCGTAAAGATCCAGTGAGTTGTAGATTTCTGTATGAAAATCGATTGATAGGTAAAAGTATGTACATATATAAAAGTCTATGATTTCTTCACTCCACTGACCGTACTCACCTCCTATGCCCAAGATGGAGTTGCCCATGTTGATGCTATTCGATGTGCTCGATCTGGGCGCCGTGCGTGATCCGCTGACGGGCACGGGATCATTTTGGCGTCGATATGGCGTACGTGGTATGTCACAGCTGTAAATGTAATTGTAAATAGTAATCAGATAAGTTCAGCTGAGAAAGCTAATAACTGATTTGAGAAACGCACCCTCTGGCAAAGATTGGAGTTTCAGGAAGACTACATGAGGTTTGCAGGCGATGCTCCTCGCGGGGCGACTGCTTCAGGCTGCGCTTGGTGCCATAGTTGATGTACCTGCGCTGATAGGAGCCCGTGCCGACCACCGAGCCGCCCTCGCACGAGCCCGTCGTGCCCATGGGCGGCTGTGGCAGCGGCGGCATTTGTCCGAGGCCTGTGGGCGTGGTGATGCCACTGCCGCTGCTGTAGCCAAAGAGCTTGGGCGATCTCTTGCGATACTGCGAATCGATGCTCCACGATTTCATCGTGTTGGCCGAGTGACCAGCTCGATGCGGCGGCACCGCTGGCGCTATCGGAGGTCCAGCGAGACCGGGCAACACCTCGGCAAAGCTGGTCGACTGATGAGCCGGTGCCGGCGGCGGTGGCAGCTCATCATTGAAATGACGCACTGCAGCAACATTATCACGACTGCGTCGCGTGTGGCTATTGCTGTGCACCGCTGCCCCGGATGCCGTGGCATGCACCTCGACAACCGTGGTGCCACGATTATTGGCGGGACCAGCAACCGCCACAGACGCTGGCAGCTCCAACGGCTTGCGATTCTCCACGGGCGACGGCGGCAACGGTGCATCGTAGTCAAACAGATCTGGATTCGAGCTCGGCGGCGATGGTGGCAAGGGGCCAAAGCCAACACTCTGTGACAAGAGCATCTCCTTGGCACTCTCCGACTTATGCACGCCCGGACGGAACTCCAGCACACGCTTCGCATGCAACTCAGCAGCGGCAGCGGCTGCAGCAGCAGCGGCGGCACTGGCAGCTGCACTCGCTCCAGCGGCAGGAGCGTGTTGACTCATGATCGGCAAGTCTCCGCGCAACAGAGCGCTAATGTTGTGCTCGATTTGCTTGAGCGGCGCACAGCCGTAGCTGAAGTCCGAGAGCTCCTCATCCTCCTCCAAGGTGGGCGCCAGGTCCGTGTGAGGCGTTGTGGCATTCGAAATGCGTTGATCTGATTGGAAAAGAGACAAGTTTAGTTGAGACTGATTTCGCCTGTTAGCCAGTGGGAAAAAATGTGAAAAAAATACATACAACTAAATATTTAGTTATTATGCCAGAGTTAAAAAATAGCGGGAAAAACTATGTTTAAAAGATTTTCACACTCTTAAGACTTTATTTATTTTTTTGCTCTTCAGCTTAAAATAAAATTTATATATGATTAATATTAAGTTTGTTTAATTTTTAATACAATTTTGGGCTATATAAATATACAAATTCAATAAAGACAAAAAATAAAGAACCAAAAGGGGTTTAGTGCTTTCCTTTAGTTTCAACAAGTTTCAAACAACTTAAAATATTTTATATCTATTTAATAAATATGCTAGAATGAGCAGCACTGATGAGAGCCACAACATAGTATTTAGTGGTGATGAAAATTTGAGCTACGAGTTAATCCGGGGCTTGAATTTCACTTAAATTTGAATGATATTTAAGGGAATTTCAAGCAAAAGCGATTTCTGTGGCACCCCGGAATATTTACTGATAATGAAATTGTCATCTAAATATTTAGTGGAAAAGGAAAATTCTCAACTAAATTTTACCTATTAATTAAGTGCTAAATAATAAACTTTTTAATTTAGTGGTAGTGTAAATTCCAACTAAATATTTGCTGACAGCTTGTTATTCAACAATTTCAATAAAAAATTAACTTAAACTCAATTGATTTTACAAATTTTGTAAACATAATATAAACTCATTCCACTGAGATTTAGTCAAATAAAAAGAAAATAAAGAAAACATCAAATAGTTGTGTAATTTTTTTCATTTCCTCACCATTTCCATTGTAGGTAAACAAATCGAAGCCGTTGCCATTGAGACGCGCCTCGTCGAACTCCTCGCTGCTCGACGTGTTGTCCGGCATGGATTCGGCGCTCAGACGCTTCTCGGTCAACATTGCCGTCTTGCTTTTTAGGGGCTTATTGATCAGATGCTCCGTCGCCTCGGCAATGTCCAGGGAGAGTGCTGCCCGCTGAGCTGCAGCGATTTCCAGGCAACGTCTCGTTTGTGCCGCTTGTGCATCGCATTCCTTGTAGATGAAGTTCATCTCGGAAGGTGCCGGCGGTGGTGGCAACGGTGCCGACTCACTTGGCTCACTGTCGCTCGTGTAGAACTCATTGCTAATGGCGCCGGCGCCCAGCGATGTCCGCGGTGGCTTTGGTATGCTGAACACATCGGCGGCACGTGGCGGCTTCTTGGCCGTGGAGCGACGGATGACAAAGGTGCCCTTGCCCAACATGCTCTGCTCGTTGTAGACGAAACTGTTGTTAAAGTCCACCAGGTTGTTCTCTTTAGGCTGGGGCTGTAAAAGAATAATACGATTATCATATGTCTAAACATTACTGAGTTTAACAATTGCCTTTGAAAACAAACTAAATGTTGTTGTTCCTTAATAAAAACCAAAAACACATTTAAGCCAGCACCATCAAATTACATCAAACTTTCCACTTAATTAATATTTGACCCATTACATAAATTTACAAAGAATTTAAATGTATTTACATAAAATTTGCAACTAAATTATTTGTTTAGCCTATTACACAAATTTACAAACATTTTAAATGTATTCTACGTCTACTCTTTGATTTAAAAATATATATTCTCGAAATGTTAAAGAATTTGCCTATAAAAAAGAAACGAACTTTCCAACTTAATAAAGAAATAATTTTACTTGATGTTAAAAAAAATATAATACATCAAATTTTAGCGTTAAAAAAAGTTAAAATTGGTGTACGAATAATTTTTGATTTGGGAATATTTGTAATAGACATTTTAAAAATAAAAAAAAAATTAAAATTCGTAAAATTGAAGTGTTAAAAAAAATTTAAATTGGTGTACGAATAATTTTTAGAAAGTTTCTGGCGCTAATTTTTTTGGTTTTCTTGCTATACTGCCTGTGTATATGAAAATAATGGTTATATTTTTTTCGGATTTTCAAAATAAATGTTATCATTACCTGCAAAAATTTGTTTTAGTACACTAAAAAAAACATTTTTTTTTAGGTATGAAGGTTCTGGAACTTTTAGCGCAGTGTCGAATGTCGAAGCGCACCCATTTTTAAAACAAAACTTTTTATGCACCTAAAAAATAGTATATACACTACTGGCCAAAATAATAAGTACACTCTTTTTTTTACTTAATAAGCTATTGGAAATCAAGTCTTCACGGTAAAAAAAACTATTTTTGGAAAGGTCGTTTAAATTCCGTTTTAATGATGCAAAACTTTCCTTAACCCATTAATTACCCATTGAAAATTCCGAATTTATGTAAATGTCTGCTTTTTCAACTTTTTTCCTCGAGCTTCGGATTTTACGCGAGAAATATGAGAAATCGTATGAGAGCCAAAACTTATCATCATTTCACATTAAAAATCGGAAGCTCGATTTTGACTTAACACCCATGTTTTCTTGGCCAAATCTTCTTAGAATTCGTCGTAGATTACGATTTTGGCTACCGCTTAAAATCGAAAAAATTGACCCACTCTAATGTATGCATGTATGCATACATATGTACATAGTTCAAAGGCAAGTAATATTAGAAACTGTATTTAAAAATTTGTTTTTATAAAAACCTAAATTAAAATGTTATATTAATTAAATATAAGTTGTTTTGAAATAATTGTAATGCCAATAATAAAATTAAACCAACTGTATTATATTGTGACTAGTGCCGTAATCATAAGTTCCTTTCATTTTGTAACACTAGGATGTTAAATAAAATTAATTAAAAGTAAAAAAAAAATGTTATATCACAAAGTTAAATTTATTTATTGAAGTTAATAGAGTTCGTCACTAAATTGAATATCAGAAATTTTGGGACATGAAAATGTTTTCTTCATTAGTTATAATTTTATTCATCAAATAAGTGTTGCACACTCACCTTTTTGGCAGCTCCAGCCGTTGTCTTCTTGGAACTGTTGGACTTCTTTTTATTGCTCTTGAAGTGTATTTCCCAGGCGACGCCATTTTGCTTGACAGGCGTCAGGTCTGTGGAGATGGTGGACTCCTCCAGTGAATCCTCGGAGTAATCGTCAACCTGCTGCATGTTAACATTGGAGGCAGCTGGCGAGGCCTCGCCGGAGGATGACGATGATGTAGTGCTATTGGAATGTGGATTAAGCATGTGGCACACCTCCTTGTGCTTCTCCACCGAATTAAGTAGCCGCTTGCCACGTGCCCCATCGCCAGCAGCTTTGGCCGAGGGTCCTGGGTAAATGGTAACCGGATGTTCGTTCAAAATTGGTTCGGGCAACTTGGCCAGGTTGCCACGCAGCACGGCATTATGCACGGCACTGATGTCGATGCCCAGCACATTGCGTTCCCCATTGCAACTGCCCGCCCGTATGGAGGCCAATCCACTTGAGGAGTTTGGACCCGTCGAAACGACATTTAAATTTGATGTACGTGCACCACAACAGGGCAGACTCGAGTAGTTGGAGTTGGCAGCTGGCGTCGAGTTGGCGCTTCTTGCCTTTGGCTGTGGTGAGATGAGATGAGGAGGGAACATTAATTGGTTTTCTATTACGTAAACTCCATGCACTTGGAGTGTGGAGCATACTCACCAACGTTGTCTGTATGAGTGGCGTCGTCGCTTCCTGGCCGTGCTCCGCCTCCGATAATTTGGTTAGATTCTCGGCCGTGCCGTCAACTTCGTTGAAACTGCCCTCGGGCACGGTATCTGTGCTCGGTGTTTGGGGCACGTCCTCAGAGTCCTTTTTGGACATGCTGCAAAAGTGTGTTTGTATATGAAAGTGCCAAGTAGTTATTAACAACTTAATAAACCTTGAATTAGTTCACTCAATTTACTAATGATATGGCCTTTAAATTTAACTCTCGATTTAAATTTATTTTCACTAAAGTAAGCAATGGATTTTTTAGATATTATAGGGAATCTTTTTAGTCTATTTTGAAAATTGAGAAGAAGTTGATTAACATTCTACAAACATTTTATTTTTAGGAATGATAGGAAATCACATTCTTTGATTAAAAGTAAATCAAATGCTACGCAGGATTTGGATGAAATTGCATTGTCTGAATCTTTTTAATTGTAATAAGTCAAGAGGTTAATGAAGTTATGTATAGATTTCTTGAATTTCGTTTCCAAACTTTTAACTGGTAAAGACTTTTTAAAATTAATAATAAAAACGCCTGTAAAAATTGTCTAAGTATATTTTATGCTCCAATAGATCAGTTAAAGCGAAATGTGTATAAGTTTACAAAATATGTAAATTGCTTATCATTTAAGTTTTATTAATGTAACTTCTTTACTAAAAGATTTAATCACGCAAAGTTCATATAATGTAATGTCAAAGTTAAGAGATTTGTAGTTTTGAGAGATAAATTTAAATATATTATAATTACAGACTATTAAATTTGAAATTAAATTGTTTTTAAAAATTCAGTGTTTATCATTCGATTGTGATCAAAGTTCGTTTACACCGATCAGTGAATGTTTTCAGAAGAAATATTTTATTTCTGACGCTCTCGATTTGTAGCAGGGAAATTAAACTCGTGTTAAACTGACTGTTAAATTTGTCATGATGATCAGAATTCGTGCCTTAAAGTAAATAGTTCCATTTTAGCAAAGGCTGCTTCAACTTGTACTCACTTTTTGCGACTGAGACTCATGTAGCCATCGTCCTCGGATTGATTCTCCCCACTGTTGCTGTGCAGGGCCACAGGTTTCGTTGTCGCCTCCTCGAACTCCGATATGATATCGTCGAGCACTTTAATGGGCTCAGGTATGTCGTCCATAGAGATGGGCTCCATTGAAGACTGCTGCAGTTGTTCGCTGTAAAATCGAAATCAAAATGAAAATGGAATGAAATGAAATGAAAACCTAATTAGGTTCGTTCGCTTCAAGTGACTGTCATCATTTTTGCAGCATTCGGCCGTCGGCTGTTGGCTGACGCAATTCCCTTTTGGGCCACGATTTGAATTTAATTCATTTAGAGCTTGCGACATACTTTTGCTTTTGTTGGTCTTCGTTGGCCATCATCATTGCCGCTGCATCCAACGAATCCAGCTCTGCGGGCTCGGACATGTCAGCTGGCGTTGCCTCTGCCACTGTGGCTCCCTCTGCCTCCAGCTCCAGCTCCGCCTCAGTCTCGGTATCCGCCTCTAGTTCCAACGCCTCCACAGAATCGCGTGCTCCACACGATTCAGGTGTTGTTGCCATTATGCGATTTTCATTGAAAGAGCGACTAAGGGGACTGAGACTGTTTTTCTGACGGGTTTTTCTGTTTTCGTTTTCGTTTATTTTTTTTGTTATATCTTTTTTTTTGTTTTCTTTCTTTTTTTGTTGATTATGAAAATGTAATCAATGCGCCCACAGTCGTCGTTGTCGCTGCCTCTGTCGCAGTCGCTGCCTCTGTCGACGTCGCCGTCGCTGCTCGCCTTTGTTGTCGGCTGTTTCAATTTTCATCTATGCAATGTGTGAAAGTGATTGGCGTTTTTTTCAGGTCATTAAATTCGTCATCAAAATGCTTTAGTTGCTGCTGTCGTTGCTGTATGGGAAACAGGGGTAAATTTATCGGGGGAGGAAAGAGAGTTTGTTGTAAACATCAAAGTTATTTTGTTGTTGTTGTTGTTGTTGTTGCTACTGTAAGCCGCTTAAATCATAATAAATAATTAATATTGACTTTATATACGTAACATACAATTTGCAATGATTGAATGATTATAAAAAGCGGATATTAACTTTAACCATGCCAAATCAATTCCAACATTGGTTGGGCTTACATATAATTAGCGGCATTCAGTTAACGATTGTTCTTTTCTTTTATGAAGTACATAATTATTGATTTGTTTTGTTAATTTCATTAAAAGTCATTTCAAAACAAAAGTTTAGGTCTCCTATTTCATCGTAAGAAGTAGCCAAAGATATTTTTTTGGAGTAATTAAAATATTTGAAATTATAAATAAAAGAGACGTATATTAATGTATTATTGTTGTACTATTAATAATGAATAATTACACTTTACTAAAAATTAAATCGTTTTCAAACGATTACATGTGGAATCCTAGAATCTATCTATTTGGATTTGATTAGTATTCCTTAATTATTAGAATTGCCTTATTTTTGCACTGACAGAGCTAAGGTTTGTTCTAAAACGTAGAGTCTAAAAAGCAAAATACTTCGCTAAAAAAAAATGCTGAATGCTAAAATTTAACAGTTTAAGCCGATTTTTCAAACACTAGGCAAATTAAGTTAAATAAATAATTATTATCCATAATTTTATAAATAAATTAAAAGTTTTAAGCTCTTTTTTAACACATAGAATTTTGTAAATGATTAAGAGGTTACCCCCACTGGAAGGCCAAACAAAATAGCAAGCTTTCGTGATTTTTTTTAAGATCACTACGAAACTTTTTAAACAACCATTATATCATCTTAAAGTACATATAAAAAAAACAAAATCGTAAAATTAAGATCGGTTCAATAATTTTCGAGTAATTTTGATCACAGACTTCAAAAATGTCATTTCGAGAAAAACGCGTTTAAAGTTTACAATTTCCTCAACGCTAATATCTCAGATATTCTCGGACAGTAATACTTAAAAAAATCAAACAAACAAAACAATTTTTTTTCCAAGTTACAATTGGGTGTAACCCCTTAAATAACAATACAATATTATTAAAATAAATTATTTAATAATATTAAGAAATATTTTTAATTTTTTGAAATGTATATTTTAAAATTCCTGTTATAAATTAAAACAGAGCCACCAAACGGAATATTTTTATGTTAGTTTTTAATTCAGTAAAAGTCAAAATAAGCCCTAATTTAGCTAATCGGTGGACATTATCCAGATAATCTGTGGAAAATCTTCATTATGGGGTCTTATAATTATGCTAATTTGGCAATAGGTCAACAAACTGTGAAACTCCAATTGTGAGCTGGGCTCCAAATAAAGATAAAATGAACTACCTGGAAGATACAATGGATTTCTTTAGGTTTAAAATTTTATTTTAATTCAGCTTTATCCACATTTGCCTCTATGTATGCCACATTGGTCTTATAGGATAAAGAAAATCATGATTTTTCGAAAGAAAATCTAATTACACCACATGCCACAACAAATAAATGCAATCATAATATTGTTTTTCCCAATAATTTTCTTGGAAGTATTTTTCACAATTGTGCAGCTGAGAACTTATTGAAGCATTCAGAGAAACCAACACACATACACAAACACAATTACACTGAGAAGCCAATTAAAAATTGTTCAGACAACAAATTTAGCATTGATTTTTCACGTTGAGCTCCTCCGTTGGCTCCTGGAGGTGTGAAAATGGTAACTGTGCGGGAGTGTAAGGGTGAGAGCACTATTTTCACTCCTTTTATTTACTCCTACATTTTACTCTTTACTCCTTCTGCTTACGCTCCCATGCTCCATGCTCCTCACTCGTTACTCCCGCACCGCACCGCTGCTCGCGTTTCCTATCTTCATTCATATTTTCTATACACTTTGTTTGTAGAGAGGAGTTTTATAAAGCTCAGGCGCACTCACACTCATACTCGCTCTTACACACTCGCACTCGCACTCACTCACTGAGACAGATTAGCCATCCTCCCTCCCACTCAGGCGCACACATTTTATATGGTGCTATACATAAACATGTCGTACACACGCACACACATTAACACAACGAAATGCTTTTTGCCTTGTTTTCCGTTATTTTTGCAATCAGAGAGAACAAAAATAACATAAAAAACTTTGCAGCGGGTGGCCTAAAAACGCATTTCAACGGATGCCAGAAAACTAATGGGCAAAAAAGTTTGCAATATTTAAGTTTCTAATACGGAAAAATTTCATTTCCTGTGTTATCGGTAAATGTCCATAAAGCCAGTTTCAAGTCGAACTGCAACCTCAGCCGCCCACACACTCACACGCACGCATACACTCCAAGCTCCAACTTTGTCTAACTGTGATGTTGGCGTCGCTGCTTTGCTTTTGCCTTTTGCTTTACTGAATGAAGTTGCCTGGCGTCGTCGTCGTCGTCGTCGTCGTCACAGGGAGTCTGGCATCGATTTTTTCATATGCAGACGAACACACTCCAACCCACACCCACTCACACACACAATCAAATAATTCACTCACATATAGAGATTTACATCTTTTTTACGTTGGCTTCGCCTAATAATTACAGTTAAAAGCTTTTACTGCCAAAAGGTCAAATCAAAAATCTTCCATTTGGAAATGTTGCTAAATATAGCAAAAATGACAGCGTGTGCGCGGGAGCGAGACAGCCAACCCACCGGGGGCAGTGTAGTGACAGACGAAGCGGCGGCTGCGACGTCGGCAACGGCAACGGCGGCGGCGGCTTTTGAGACGACAAAAACAGACGGAAACTTCCGAGAACAAGAGAATTCTATTCGCATTTTGCAATTTGCTTATGAATTACATACAAACGCACGCACACACGAACAGACGCAGACAGTAGTACATGTGTATGTAGTTACATTGTACATTTAGGCACTTGGTTTTTTCTTTTTTTCTTTAACCGTTTGCTTAGCAAGCAAATGTAGCTAATTTTGTGATTATTTTGCATTATTTGTTTGCTTAATTTCTTTTGAAGTTGATGTACTGCAAAACCACAAGCCACACACTCTCACATACCTATTTATTGAGATTTACAAAAATATTGGAATGCATTCTGCGCGCAAGTATTTACCAAAAAATACGTGTGCTCGCCTCGAACATCGAAACACGACTGAAACGAAGAGAGAAGCCAATTGGACACTGTACTGTTACTGTATTTTTGGTGGATGTGCTTGCGCTAGCTGTAACGAATTGTTGTTGTTCTTATTATCCCTCGAGGCTGCAGCTCCACACAAAGAGAATGCGAAAAGAGAGAACTGAATACACTGAGATTTCAATGTGCAGTAGAACGATCCTCGAGTTATCTTATGAATATTTATATTTTTTATAACAAGGTATCTTTTTAATTAATTGAAGTAAACACGTAGTAATTTACCTCACATACACCACAAGGATATATCTCAGTGTTAAGCTATTACTCATGCATTAGATTAAGCAGCCATACAAAAGTTAGGAAAAAGAGAGCGAGCAAAGCATAGCACACAGAATGAGAGCGCATTGTGTGGGAGTTCTTGTTTTTCAGCCAGTCTGTCTCTTTGTCTGCTCCCACCCCACACAGCGAGCAATTGTTGTTGTTTTCATTTGCCATACGCAGCGTGTCGCTCATTTGTTGTGTTCATTATCATTGATTGGCTTTGTGTGCTTTGCTTTGTGATTTTGCACTCGGCCACGCGGCGAGTTTTACGCACACTTCGGTGCAGTAACAAAAACAACAGTAGATCAGCGTTGCCAAAATTAGTCCGTTAGAATATAGCCAGATTTGTATAGTCAAATTTTAAAGAAATAATAAAAATGATGGTACTACTTTTTTTTAGCAAACTATTATTTTTTTTCTGAATTAGAATGGAAAGAAGGTAGAAATAAAATAACAGAATGCTAAAAAAACAGTACCATATTTTTATATTTATATTTATTTGCCAGTTGCAACCCACTAAATCTGTCGGGAAAATAGCTAAATTGGCAAGGCTGCAGTAGATATTAGAGATGGGCACGGGCCTGTTCGGGCTTAGCGCATGAAAATCGGAAATGGGCTATTTTTCGTGCGGGCCCAAGTAAAAAGCCAGAAGCCCGGTAGGCCCGAAACGTCACGATTTAACACATACTTTTTAAATCGCTTGATAACAAAATTTCTGTAACAAGTCACTTGTGGTACGCAGAAAATGAGCAAAGAAAAGGTTTAAGACGCAGCTTGCAGAAAAGACACAAAAAATACAATTTGTATCTTAAAAAATAATAATTAAAAAAAATTTTTTTTTTGTAAAATATCAAACATTTATTTCGGGCCCGTGCCCATCTCTAGTAGATAACAACCCCCGTGTATGTCGTCGAATGCAACCAACAGCTGTTAAATGTTTTAGCAGAGCAGTGTTGATAATTCAGCCATTTTATAGCTAGGCAAAACGCTTCTGCGCTTAGTGAAAAAATATCGTAACAAATTATTGCAGAGGCGATGTCTTAAGTTTCTGTCAAGCTATCTATCTCTAACATAATTTGGCGAAGGAAATTTTAAGCAGTGATCACCGGAATATCAGTCGATAATTTCGGAATATCACTCGATATTTTCTGAATATAACCCAAACTAAATTTTATAATCCAGGATTCTGTTTAAATTGACATCACTATCTGCGATGTTAAGTATAAATTCGAGCTCTTTGTATTTCCATCGCTGTTAAGTTAACATGACTGTTGCTACCAGCGCCATGTGTTCTTATTAGATGTTGCTGAGCGACAAATGTTGTTTTCCCTTTTAAACTTTTCCCCTCGTTTGTTTCTACTTTTTTTATGTTACAAGCACATTTAAGTGCTTTCTATGTATGTATTTGTTTTTATATAAACTTAAATTATAATCATTTACTTGATTTATTTTGTTGTTGTTTTTACTGTTATACAATTAATAATCATCAAAATTTCTTTAAATGTGTGTTTTTAAACGCTGCCAGCGGCCACAGCGACATTGCTGATGTTGCGATGTTGTTGTTAGTTGTTGCTGCCTGTTTTGATCGGATCTTCATTGTTGGTTGATATTAGCCAGCTGCAGCTGAAATTGGGAGTCGTCGTCGCTTACAACTTGTCCAAATACTGCGACAGATCGGGCAGACCATCCTTGAGACCCTTGCGTTTGCGGGTATCCTGGACAATCTGGTAGGGTTTGCTGGATGGCTCGCATGGATCACCGGGCAGCACCTGCCAATGGTCGAACACGCACTGAGGGAAGGCCTGGCCACCGGTGTTGGAGCGCAGATCGGCGGTGAAGCCGAAGGATTCGTTGACGGGCAGATATGCCTTGACGACGAACATGGGAGTGCCAACGACTTGGTTCTCCTCGAAAACGTGGCCACGACGTCTGTTCAGGACACCGTAGATGCCACCGACGGCAACCTCGGGGCACTGAATCTCGCACAGATAGACGGGCTCCATCAGACGGGGACCGGCTGTGATGGCAGCGGCGTACAGGCAACGACGGGTCGTGGGAATGATCTGGCCACCACCGCGATGGATGGCATCAGCGTGCAGGGTGACGTCATAGATGTTGAAGCGCACACCACGCAGATTCTCATCGGCCATGATACCCTCCTTGGAGGCCCACTGGAAGCCAGCAACGACGGAATCCTTGATTTCGTTGAGGTACTGCACGGACTTGGTGCAATCGAGAATGAAGTTGGGTCCAGTGCCATCGGGGCCGAAGCACCAGATCTTACGGGCCTCGGTCACATCGTAGTCGTACTTCTCGGCCAGATAACGGGCGCGCACCTTGAAATCATCCTTGGAGCTAACATCACCGTTATCAATATCCTCGGGCAGACCATCGGGCATGGGCAACGCCTTCATGAGCAGACGGTTGTGCTTGTTGGGAGACTTGGACAAGCACATCTGGTTGGATTCTTCGAACACGGTTTCACGGTAAGAGACCACGGGATCGGATTTCTTCAGGGGGATGCAAGCGTGATCCTCTTCCAGATCCTTAAGGCAAATTTCCAAATGCAATTCACCGGCACCGGCAATGATGTGCTCGCCAGACTCCTCAATGATGCACTGCACCATAGGATCGGATTTGGCCAGACGCTTCAGACCCTCAACCAACTTGGGCAAATCAGCTGGGTTCTTGGGCTCGACAGCCACACGCACGACAGGGGACACGGAGAACTTCATGACCTGCGAGATTTTGGATGAGCATAAGATTAGATTAGAGATACTGCTGCAATTGAGATTGGACATTTTAAATAGCATTACCTTCATGTTGTGGGCATCCTTGAAGGTGGTGATGGTACCGGTCTTGACCAGGAACTGATCGACACCGACCAGACCGCAAATGTTGCCAGAGGGCACATCCTCGATGGCCTCAACATAACGACCCATCATCAGAATGGTACGCTGGATGGCCTTCTCGTACAGATCCTCCTTCTTGCCGGGAGTGTAGTTGGGGCCCATGATGCGGCACTTCTGGCCGGTGGCGACCTTGCCGGAGAACACACGGCCGAAGGCATAGAAACGTCCCTTATCGGAGGTCGGTACCATCTTGGAGATGTACATCATCAGAGGACCATCGGGATCGCAGTTCTTGACAGCGACGGCGGCCTCATCATCGTGGGGACCCTCGTACAACATCTCCATACGGTACTTCTGGGCAACCACTGGCGATGGCAAGTGGATGGCAATCATCTGAAGCAGAGCCTCACCGGCTGGCAACCAGGTGCGCATCACAGTCTTCAGCAGAGCCTTGCCGTCCTTGTCCTTATCCTCGTGCTTGAGGGCAACGCCGATCTTGGTCAGCAGATTGTCGATCTCCTCCTTCTTGTAGTTCATGATGGCATCGAACACCTTGTAGATGGGATCCAGAATGTACATGCAGAAGGAACGCTTGTTGTCCACCTCCTTTTGCTTCTGCCATTTCTTGGTCTTGGCATTGAAGAAGTTCTCACCCCACAGACTGTAAGCAACAACAAAAACAACAATACACATTTAATGCGAAGAATCTAAAGGTATTTAAACAATTTAGACAAATCTAAACTACAATGTAAAGAAAAAGGGGAAATGAAAAAAATAAACTGAGTACACAAAATTGGCAAATATCTCGATAATTAAATAAAGAAAAAGTAGCTCAAATTTTTACCGATTTAGCCATGCATTTTCTTTTTAAATTTCAATTTTATTAAATTTAATTTTTATTTAAATATTGGAATACTTTTTACTACTATGGTTACAACTGTCTTTATAAAATGTAAATTATTTATGATAAATATAAATATCAGAACAAAATGTTTTGTTTTCTTTGCTTGTTATTCTTTCAAGAGTATTTTTGTAACTAAACCAAAAAATTTAAACTAAAAAACTAACGTTAATATCAAAATTATCTAGTTAAAAGTGTAAACATAAGTCTACTCATGTAAGTAAATAAATATAATCTTGTTAAAAGTCGCGTTGTTTTTATTGAAATGTTTGATTCCGAATTTTTCTAATTTGTGCCGTACTTTCATAATATAATATTATTTTTCCTAACTATTTATATTATTTAAATTTTAAATATTTTTCAAACTTTTTCTCTCCAATTTTATCTTTTCAGATTTAAATTTTAAATATTCATATTTTTAAATTTAATTGTTAGTATAGCAAATTATTTTTAATTATACTTTAATGTCCACGTAGCCAACGTGGAATTGGTCAAAATAAACATCTCAATAGATTATTTGAGATTAGAGGCATATTTAATTGGCTGAATTGACCCCGCCCAGAAATAGTGACGTAAGCTTTCTAGCAATATAGATATAGATTTGTTGAATCGCTGCCTTAGCAATGCACCGTTTGGACATTGGGAAAGAGGTCCCGATGCAGCGTTTCAGCAGCGACTTCAGTTTTCATCTGCTTTTATTGTTGTTGCACTTGTGGCGCCCTCAACACGCGCGGTTCTTAAAACAACACACAGTCCCGATTAAGGGAGAGGGGAGTCGAAAGAATTCGCACGCTCAGCGTCACACGTATTGTGCTAAAAGCGAGGGGGGATTGTAATGTTGTTTTGGGTCAGAGTGACTTACCGGTTCATTAGCTTGACAACATCAATCTTGAACTTCTCAGAGTACATCTCGGAGAACTGCTTGAGGGTGAAGGCCCAGCCGTGGAGGCCGGAACCGAAACCGACAGAGCCCTTGGAGGGATCCACACGGACTTCTCCCATTGGGCCACCGTCGTCGTTGTAGGTGGCAATGATGACGTTCACGTTCTCGACGATGCGCTGGAAAGTCTGATACAACTCCTCGGCATCCAGCTGCAGCTCCAGCAGAGCACGGTCCATCTTGTTCATGAACAGAATGGGCTTGATGCGCTCGGCGATAGCCTGACGGAGCACAGTCTCGGTCTGCACGCACACACCGGACACACAGTCGACGACGACGAGGGCGCCATCGGTGACACGGAGGGCAGCGGTCACCTCGGATGAGAAATCAACGTGACCGGGTGAATCGATCAGATTGATCAAGAAACCCTTGCATTCCTTCTCACGCTGATCGGCTTGAGTGATGAAAACCAGATCCTTCTCTTCCACCTCAAAGTACATGGAGATGGCACTAAGGAGGAGAACATCAGAGATCATTAATAATTCGAAGAGATGGGGGCGTGGTTAAGCAAGGCATCTTACGTTGACTTGATGGTAATGCAACGCTCCTGCTCGTCCTTGCGCGTATCCGTGAAACGGGTCTCGCCAGCCTTGGCGCCGGCAATGATACCAGCCTTGGACACCAGGGAGTCGGTCAGCGTGGATTTGCCGTGATCGACGTGGGCAATGACGGACATGTTGCGAATATTACGCTTCTTGTCCATCAGGCCACGGATTTCGTCGACGGTGAAGTTGACCTACAAACAGCAGCATCAGTCGAACAGAACAGCAAGCAAAAAGAGAGAGCGAGAAATAGAAAGAGAGAGGTAAGTAACTGTCATCGGTGCTGTTGCTTATTAAAAATGGCGTGTGCAACACACACACATACAATTCACACATACAGTGGCTGCAGCTTGTTTGATTCACTACTCCTACAAATTTTAAATGTCATAATTCATTCTTCTCATTTTTTACATAATTTATATTAATTAAGATTTCACATAACATTTATACTCACAAATCTCCATCATCGTTCAGACGATGTGATTTTTTTGAGGTTAGAACCGAACAAAAACCACTTGCGTTGTTGGTTATTTCACAAGAAATACTTGAGTTCTTGAAATACCATTGCAAGTGTATGTACGTGTATGTGCAACACCGCAAATGCCTAGAACCAAACATCTGTTAACATTTTCCCCGTTGTTGTCAGCCAAGTTTTTCTCGGTCTTTTCAATAGCAAACTGCATACGTCATTTTAGTTCCCCTTGTCCTATTTTCTTTGTCTTGCATTTCACTGCTGTCTCACACACACACACACACCACACAAACACACATGCACACACGTAGGGGGCAGACGATAAGTTGTGCCTTGTCACGTCAACAGTTTTTTATTTTGCGTAATTTCATGAATTTGCCTGTTGCAAAGACATGAAATCTTCACACACTTGTTTGGCACATTCAATTTAGTTGCATTTGCTGCATTTATTTTGGTTAATTTGCACCTACCATTTTGGATGTTTATTGATTTCGCTTGGACCAACTTTAAAAACACTACACGCCTGCACTGGCGTATCGACAGGAAAGAACGAGCACCGTCGCAGTGTTAGGGTTGCTGCAGCAAGTAGAGTTGTGTCGTTTTGTTCTGAAAAAGTTCAAATGAACGGTTCATTAAGATGAACTAATAAACTTATTCAGTCAATCATGAACTAACATTTTGCAGTTGGTCAGTTTATTTCTTTGAAAAAAATTTAAATTTTGTAGAAAAATACAATAACATGGAGTTCCACGATTGGATTCAATTACTTGTATAAATATTTCAATTTCAAACATTTTTAAGTTTTGAACAATGTGAAAGATAATTTATCCCCAAAAATATAAACCAATGTACTCTTTTTTCTCATTTTCATTAAACCAGGGTAAGTATAAGCAAAATAAATTAAAAGATAATATCAAATCTAATGGCCATTTGTCGTCTATTCTAATTAAAAACTTAAAACACATTTCACATTCCACTAAAGAGAAACAGCCTATTCACATCGTTTATCGTTCATAGGCAACTTACTAACTGATCAGAATGACCTATTATCTTTCATAGTTCATGACGAACCGAATGAAACCATATCGTTTTCATAGTTCATGACCAACTGACAAACTGAACTAAATGACTGATTTAGTTCACGACTGAAAAATGAACGATTGAACTTATTCAGCAATTTGAAATAAAAAGCCCAACTCTAACAGCAAGCAATTTTTTTTTATCGATAGTATCGATAAATTTAATTTATTTTAGTCGGTGCTGCCAACTCTTCGGGTCTTAAAAAAGCCAAACTAGCCTTTGAAAAAAGCTAGAAATAGCCAGAAAACGAAAAAGTTTCAAACAGTTTGTGTCTTTAATATATAAATACAAACTAAAAGAAGGCTTTTTGATGATATCTTTGAAAAAACACTTGTAAGCCTTCTTGTATCTATAGTATCTCTGACCAATTTTAATAAATTTACTTTAGCATTGCAAACGCTGCTGAAATTACTATAAACGCACTGTCAGGGCGGCGAAAAGAGCGTATTGAGAGTGTTTTGCAAAACATTGGCCGTGTTCACCAGAACTAATCAAATAGTAATCATGAATTTTGTTTGCTCGATAACAAAGCATCACAATCAGAAAATTTCAGCGTACTATTTTGGTGATGAATTTTCAGTCATCATAATCACAAAATTTGAAATCATGATTGCCAATCACTGCATTTCACCAGAATAATCATGCAAATTTCATCGATTTTCTGTTGTCGATTTGTTCTGGTGAACACGCCCATTGACGCCCATTGAAAGCATCGAGAAATATCGTTGATATAACAGCGATGTCTTTTTACATCACTTATCTGAGCTATATCGTTTATTCCGACAGTAACTTTAGCTTTTTTTTACAGAAATACAATTAAGAACAATAAACATGAAGTTTCGCGATTGGATTATATAATTATATTGGATGACCTTGGCCCAAATTTAGCAAAACAATTTGACAGCCTTGACTCCCTAGACACGGTGGCAGCCACAAAAAAAAACTTTTTTCTGTTGATTTCTTACAATTTTATTGAGAAATAATATACCAACTTCACCACCATCAAACATTCTTGAAAATGAACTTTATTTTTTTGATAATTTATATTTATTTTGGTTGGTTGAAGTTGTAGTATTTTGAATTATTATTGAATTAACAAAAAAAGAAATTACATTTTAAATTTCGCGCCGCGAAAATAAAAATTAGAGAAAAGAAAATGGGACCTTTAGTTATCGGCTTACCATGTTTATAATTATATCATCGATGTTCTTCAGCAATATCGATGTTTAGCATTCGCGCAGAGTGACCGTTGAGCCAATAGAAAAAAATACTTCATTGACCGCCAAAAATCTTAATTTAAATTCAAAATACAAACAAGTTGCGGTTTGTACTGAAAATGAAAATTGTATTGAAAGGCGTATTTTATTGAGTAAAAATGAATTATTGAATGGAAATATTTCAAGCAATTGCTAGCCTACTTTTGACAAATGTCAAATTTGGTTAATTGCTTTAATTTTGATTTATTTGTTTGTGATACATAAAAAGGTTTGTCTATTTTTAAAAAAAGAAATTTTTGCATTTAAAGGTAAATAAGATCAGCATTTTAATGTTTGTTTTACATTTATATTAATGATTTGAATCTCAATTTTATTCTGCTAAACATGTAAACAATTAGTTTATAACAAATATAAAATTAAATAAAATCCGAATTTTCAAAAAAAAAAAATCGGAGTTCAGAACAATGCTGTTAGAATCTATCGTCTCAAATTATTCCCCTTTCTATATAAAAAAATGTAATCGCTTAATTTGCTAATAAAAAAGTCATGACTCGTCAATTTGTTTGGTGTTTTTTGTTCTTTTCTTCACGCCATCCAAACAATTTGGCTGGGAAAGTCTTTAATCTCGTATTTTCCAGTCATCATAGATAACATCAAAGAAATACAAAAGCAATTTATTGAATTCATTGACAACAATCAAAATTAATTGCATAAATAATCGTACAAGAAATTCATAAATTTTGAGAGAGAAACCAACTTTTAATTTTTTTTAGAAAATCTTTAAATTATTTTCTATTATATTTTTTCCTTTTTTAAGTTCTTTTCATATGCAATTTCTTTACTATTATGTATACAAATTATGTTTTATTTTCTCAACTAAATCCAGTCGAACTTATCTTACTCGAATCTCCATTATCCAAAGAAAAAAGGAAGACTTCGACTTATTTTTTAAAAACTTTTAACAGAAACTAAAATTCAACCATTCATAAATACATTTCAATTTGCAAACTTTTCTTGGTTTTTTAAACAAAAACAGGTTTCACTTTGTTCAAGACCTGCCGAAATTTTTAAAAATTGGTTTTTTCGTTCTTATGCCGTATCAAAAAGAAGTTCCCGATTCAAATGACATCATAATTAATTTTTTTTTGAGATACCATACTTTACAGCCACCTACATTTTTTTGTTCCACTTTCGAATTCCCTAACTAATAAGTTTGAATATTTATTCTTGCGCTGATGCGCTAACAAAGAAGTATGAACGTCTTTCCCATTTCAATTTCACAAGCCTAACGTTCGAGTTACAGAAAATTCGAGTTATAGACGTTTGAGTTATGGAAGTTCGACTGTATTTATTTTTAACAATTTAATTTTTATTTTAAATGTTTTATTTATTTTTTGTGTTAAAGGTTTCTGAAATAAATCTTATTCTAACATGAATTCAAATTGAAATAGACAAGTTTTATAATTAAGTATTTAAATAATTCTGTAGATGAAGGCAGCAACTAATTATTTTCCGTTTTTGATACAAATATTAATTTAAACTACTTATAATATATTTATGTTTCCCGCTGCTAGTCGGTTACCAACATTTTAAGTTTAACATTTGTTGCTGAAATCCCAATACATTAATTTAATTTCAATTTTCAAGTCAAATATTTTAATTTAATATTTTAAAATTTGAGTTGAATTGTTATAAGCAATTATTTTTATTAAGTTTGTAATTTAATTAATAATTGAATTAAAATTTAATCAGTTGGTGGCATTTTAAGACCAAAAAACATTGTTGCCAAGCACAAGTTCACCTTAGTGACTCTCAAACTATGCAAATGTAGCAGCAAGTCATTTAGCAACATTTTAAGTGTAAGCAACATTTCAGCATTTGTTGCTTAAATTCCATACATATATATTAGTTTTAATTCAAATTGCAGTTAAAAAAGGTAAATATTTTTATTTGGAATATTAAAACTTACTTGAATTTTAATAAACATTTATTTTTATAAAATATGTAATTAATTTGAAATTTAATTCCAAGTCAGCTGGCAACATTTCAATTTGCTGGCAAGCACAATTTCACCTTAGTGACTGTCAAGCTGTGCAAATGTAGCTCAAACATGTGCGCATCAAACTTGCAAGGACTCAAACCCGTTTTTAGCTCAAACATGCTGCCAAGCAGCGTTGCTGCTGCAACATCCAGCTTCGGCAAGAACTTGCAACAATGTTGTCGCAACATCATTGGCTGTGTTGTTTCGACTGTTCGTGCAACGTCGATGCGGCCGGCCCGAACAGTTTTCAAGTGATTTTCTGTGCGTGCGGTTTGTGCTAACGGTAAAACTAAATTCTCACTAACTGAAACAAACACACACACACGTGCGCTTTGTTGTTGTTACTGATGGTGTGTGTGTTTCATGTGCAAAAAAGTGATAAACAAAAAAATAAAATTTAAAACAATTTAAAAATAACAAAAGAAAAGAAAATTGTGCTTATTATTGAAAAAAAGGAATAAAACAGAAAATTTAACAAGATCGTGTTGGGAAAATGATATTTACAGATTTAGAAGATTTTTTAATGAGAATATTGTAAAAATACTAAAAAATAAATTTATTAAAATAGATTTGTTTAGTATAAAAAAGGAATATTTAAAAATATTAATAAAAGTGTAAATTTATAGATTGGAATATTATTTGAATAGTTTGTATTGAGGAAAGCTCAGAATTTTAAAATTATTTGAGAGCTTAGAATAACTTTTGCAGATTTTTTAAATTGTATTTATTGAAAGTCAGTGGGAAAATAAATAAAATAAGATTTTAAATAATCAATTAAAAGTTTTAATAGTGCTAAACAGGATTTCAAATAATCAAATATATAATTTTAAAGTTCAAACTGAAAGAAAAGAAGTAAAAAATGTTTAATAGTTTTAAATTTGTTTTTTTGGTAATTTTGTAGTACATTATAATATATTATAAGAAAATCTCAAAAAAATTCAAAGAATTATATTATTTTCTTATGCAATACTTTAAAATATATTAAAAATCAAATCGGTTCTCTTTTGTGATCTATTAACCGCATGAAATTTCAGACCTCAATGGAGGAAAGTTTTTGCCACCGTCTTTGATCTCAAATAACACAAAGGTGCAAAGGATGAACAATAAAAAATAATTATAATAAATACATCATAAAGAAACGGGATAAGAGTGCGTCCCTTTCCAACACACCCGCTAAAGTTGATCGCGACAGCAACAAAAACTTTTGTCGCTTCGCTTCGCGTCGCGCGTCTCGTTTCGTTTCTCGCGTCTCTTATTAGAAAATCCTTTTTACGCGTTCGCTCAGTTGCGCAAAAAGGAGTCAAAAAGGAGAAGAGCAAAGGAAAGGAGAAGTGAGGAACAACAAAAAATTGCACGTTTTCAAAGTTTTGCGCTGTGCGCTTTTTTTCTCGTGTCTTGCACACTGCAAACAAAGTAAAAGTTCGAGCGAAAGTTGTTGTGCAACGTGTGGAAAGTGCGGCAAAAATAAAACAACAACAATAATAGAAGCAGCAGCAAAGAATACAAAAACAATAACAACAGCACAGCGTGCAAGTTTAATTCGATTTTAGTGTGTAACAATCAGTGCGAAAAACGCCAGGACACAACAACAACGACACCGACAGCGACAACGGCGACAACAACAACAATAACCGCAAAACAACAAAAGCGCAGCGTGCAAAAAGTTGCAGCGTCGCCGTCATTGTCGCTACCTTTGCGCACACTTACATGCATACGTAAGCTTGCATGTGCATGTGTGTGCGGGTGTGAGGGAGTAAGCGAAAGAACAGTAAAAGTGGATTAGCAGCAGCAGCAGCCACCTTCGCCGTCGGCAGCGCAGTCAGCGCTACTTTTGTTGTTGCCTCAACAGAGACTGCGACTGAGACGCTCTGTTTTGGATTTAATGCAGAGCGCTTAGCGTGTTAGTCTTTCAACTCGTGACTGCTGTAAGTTGCCTGGCTTTTGGCCATTTTAGCACACTCACACACATAGACACTGTTCCTTTTACTTAATTGTAATTAATTTTAAGTTAAGAGAGAGCTGCGGTCACGGCTGAGATTTCTATTTAATAGTTTTGGCAACTGCATTTTAATTACATATATTTAAGCGCTTGAGTCTTAAGAGCATTTCAATAGCTCTTAGTGCTTTCTCACTCTCTGTAAGAGATCAAAGAGAATGATATGAATTTTAAAAATATTTTGGGAGTAGAAATGTAGTTAGTTTTTAGAACTGCTGGTCAAATTTTGGTGTGAATGTATGTATTTTAGTATTTAAGTAAAATCTGGAGATGTTTTAATGCAGAAAGGAAAACACGAGTTGAAATGTGTAAATCCGAAGCTTAGCCAACACTTGTCCCACAGTAAAAACATTAATGAACGACCCGTGATGCAACTGAAAGAGAGCATGTTCGGTTTTACCGTTGCAACTGTAACACGGCAACACTTGCGGAATGAGACAGATGCGAGAGGCACGCACGGATTGGGAAGTGAATGCAGAACAAGAGACAAAGAGACTGATGGACAGGCAGACAGAGATAGAGATAGAGATGGAGACAGCAAACGAAATGACAGTTGCAAAATGTAACTAAGAGAGGGCATAAGCGAGGGGGATTTACACGTACACACACAAGCTGTGACATTCCCACATTGTGTGCGCTTTCTTCAACTTCCTGGCCAGTCCTTGTCTGGCGTGTCTGACAGTCTGTCCGTCTGTCCTTCTGGCAGTCCCTTGACTTTTGCTTTTGTTTCCTGTGCTGAGAATTCTTCGCCTTTAAAATTTCAATGTTTTATAATTTACTTAAAAAGTCGACTGTCGACGACATAATGTTCTCCGTTGTGTGTGCGGAAATTTTAAGACTCTTAGCTTATGCACCTCTTTCTCTCCTCCTCTCACTGGCCCTCTCACTCTGTGCAGATTAGCTGCCTTTATTGAGTTGTCTTCGTGTGCGTGTGCGTATGTGTGTGTGTGTGAGTGAGAGGGAGACAAAGAGAATTTATCCACACTTTATGACGATTTAAAATCGTCTCAAGCATCTGGCATATTTATGAGTTTATTGGGGGCAATCCGTTACCGTTAGCTTTGTCTGAAACTTCTACAAACCTTTTCGAATTTTAAGTATGCACATAAAGCTTTTAGGTGTTTCTCGAATAGTTGAGATGTCTACAACACAAATTTGTGGTTCTTTAATATATGCTAAAAACTGTGCTAAATCTTTATGAATATATTCCGAAAGGTTCTTAGAAAAGGTGTCAGATGATGCTTTTAAGCTGAGTTATGATTGGTTTAAGAGTTGCTAATGGGTTATTCTTTCACTCAGAAAAATATGATATTCTACAACTAAGTAAGTCCGTCGAAATTAAATCCCAAACTACTTAAATTAATTTCAAAAACGTACTACAAGTATTCAAGATAAATCTTATTTTAAGATTTCCGAAAAGCGAACTTATAATACAATTTTTGTTTCCAGTTTTGGAAATTCAGAGCCAAACGCTAACATTTGAGATCGTTTATACCTGAATATCCCCTGAACGGAAATCTTTATTTTTTCTGAGTGAAGGCGCAAATTTTAAAATGGAATCCATTGTGTCCTCTTCTTAGTCTACAAACCTTTCATCATTTTTATTTCTTGCATAATGTCAGTATTTGATTTTTTAAAGATTCATAATTTTCTTATTATCAAATAAAGTGGCTAACATGTTTGCTAAGTTATAAATGGTATGTAACACATATTTTAAATTATTTGTATTCTAATGAAATAAGACTAAAGACTTTTTACAGTTAGAAAAAAATATCTAGATTTCCGTTATTAAACAGGGGATATTAAAGTAAAATCAGCCTCAAAGCTGACCAAGTTCAGAATTTCAAAAATTGATGTCCAAAATCATTTATTTCAAGTTCGTTTTGCGCAATCCCATAAATCTAAAAATACGATTTTTGTGGGATACTTTAAATACGTTTTCGAAAACTTTAAGTACATTATGGAGTAAAAAATCAAATTATTTTAAATACACGAATATCCCGAAATTTACTTGTTTTTAGTTCTTATGTCTAAGTTTGTTTTAATTTTTAAGTACACAAAAAATGCGCCAAATAATAAAATTTAATACCATTTTATAAACATAAAACACTTGCAAGCATACATATGTGCAAGGAGTAATGCTGATGTCACTTTTTTTGCGGCACTTTTATTGCGAATTCTAAGGCGCAAGAATGACAAATAAAACTTAAAAAGATCGTTTAATGCTCAAATCAAGAATAATATTGACTACACTATAATCTTTAAATCTTAAAAACATATTATTCTGAGTGTAAGTCCAGGAATCTCTGAATCTTCAGCAATTGTCATTTCATAGTCGTCCAATAACTCTCACGACTTCATTTAAAACGCTTAATGATTTTCGTTGGCCCTTTGGAGTTTCATAGACTGTTTGATTGTGTGGCAAAGACACTTGAATTCAATGCTAGTATAATGAAGTCCTACAAGGAAGAGTGCGTGGAGATGGAAGGCGGCTTAAATTCGACGCGTGCTGTGTTAATGCAACTGCTTAAGAGGCAAGCATATTCAGACAAAGAGAGAGAGAGGAGGAGGCGGAAGAAGTGGGAAAGACGAGCAGTGTAAATTATGAGGCTGCATAAAGTTGCTCGTTGTGCTCGTCGTTGCCCAAGTTAAACACTTAAATGCTGCCATGAAATCAAAGAGCAGACAGGCTAAGAATTCAAGTGGTACCGACGATTCGCGTTGGGCAAAAGTTTCGCGCAAGTTGTTATATCCATTACTTCAAAAGGTTAAAGGGTATATTGTTTGTGTTAAAATTCATGTAACATTAAGATGGAAGCATTTTCGACCCTATAAAGCATATTCATATATTCTTGATCAACTTAATTAAAGCGCTTAAAAGAGCTAGAGCAAGCAAACTAGGCACTCTGACTTTATTAAAGCCCACGCAGATCAAGCAAAAGTTTTTCCACCCACAGTTTTGAAGATAGAATTCTCTTCTCTTTTATTATAAACTATTAGCCACCTTTTTTGCATCAGGATCGGATGAATATAACAGATGGTATGGCTGTTTATAGTTTTTAAGCAACGAAAACGCCCAAAAGTATGCTGTAATTTTAACAGCATATGAGCTCAATGAAATTAAATTGTGTACCAGGTATCTCATGTGCATCAAGTTAGCTAAACACTTTTGAAAAAAACTACTTTTAAGGGATGGATAATTTGCCGTTAATTATCCGTAAATTATTCGTGAAAAAATTAATTTTGCCGCTCTTTTATGTTTTAAAAAATAATAATGTTCTGCTAACTTGATATCAAGTTAGCAAGACACTCCCACAGTTTTGACACATTTCGAAATCTTTTCATCGTGGAATTTGCCGTTAATTAGCCGTAAATTATTCGTGAAAAAATTAATTTTGTCGCTCTTTTATTTAAAGAAAAAAATAATGTTCTATCTTGATATCAAGTTCGCAAGACGGATGGTCGTTGCTGTTAGTTTAACATTGGACTGTTATGCTAACATTTCTGGTATATAACATAACAGTTTGGTGTGCTTATAATGTTTAACCAGTTTTAGTGCCATTAATTAATTTTCACAAGTTTCCAAAATTTATGAATTTTTTATGCTACACATAAATATATCAAACTGTTATGTTACATAGCAGATATGATAAAAGAACAGTCTAATGTTAAACTAACAGCAACGATAAATTTGACTTGAAATATGCTATAACAGTTTGATATATTTATGTGTAGCATAAAAAATTCATAAATTTTTGAAAATTGTGAAAATTAATTAATGGCACTAAAACTGGTTAAACATTATAAGCACACCAAACTGTTATGTTATATACCAGAAATGTTAGCATAACAGTCCAATGTTAAACTAACAGCAACGACCATCCGTCTTGATATCAAGTTAGCAGAACATTATTTTTTTTAAAAAATAAAAGAGCGGCAAAATTAATTTTTTCACGAATAATTTACGGATAATTAACGGCAAATTATCCATCCCTTAAAAGTAGTTTTTTTCAAAAGTGTTTAGCTAACTTGATGCACATAGGTATCTCATAGTCGGAGTCCCGCTTAAAATGCTCTTGTTTTGGCATAGCCAAGTGTGGCAGATGTTGTATGTGGTACCTGCTGTGGTAGCTGCTGTGGGTCTCAGTTCAACCCTATCCTGTATCCTGACACATATTCACCGCGACAACGGCGGTCGGGAGTCGTCATTGCGCTTGGAAATCTTATGAAACGAGCGAAAATTAAAATAAAAAGTGCTAACAGCCTGAAAAGTTTGCCTACTCCTTTATTTCATTCTGTCTTTCTTTCTTCCATTCTGTCAGTCTTTATTGCTTTCTTTTATTTTTCTTGCTAGCTTGCTTGCTTTCTCACAGTAATAGTACACCATATTCCATACTGGTGTATCCATACCCATACCCATATTCAACTCCTGCTTGACTCCTGCTCCTTGGCACTCGCTCTTCAGCGATGCTTCAGGCTCGAGTCGCAGCTCGAAATAAATCTTTGAATGGCTTTAACATGTTTTCAGCACAAGTTTCGTGCGCCGCGGCGTTACGTCTGCTCTGTGATTTATACATGCTAAATAATTTATTGGTTGAGAACAATTTTCAATTTTTATTTTATTTTATTTTTATTCTCTCAAATGGTTTTACATGTCTGCAGCATCCGGCATCATCTAACATGTGGCAGTGGACTTTTTCTATAGTTTTCCGCTTTAAATTGTTTTCTTAAATATTCTTTAAAAGGAAATTAAACTTTTTTACAGAACTCAATATTTACATTAAAGTATATTATTTTTCATTTTAAAATTGATCGATTATAGTCTGACAATAAACTTATTTATTTATTGAATAATTAAAATTAATAAATAAATAAAATTTCTTTATTGTGCCTTTAATATTCGTCTTTTTTGCAATACCCAACGATTTGTCTCAGTGCATACCAATGATTCAATGATATTCGATGAAATCGAATCGCGTTGCACTTCCAATAACAACGACAACCATGACGATGCTGGCTGTTAGCAATGCATTGGATTGTGCCCCCGACCATCCCCCCATTAATCCACTTCCCCTGTCTTCTCCCTATCCAGTTGCATCTCCCATCTTGTGGCACATCTCATCGTTCTTGGGGTTGACATGAGCGACGACTTCGACTGGAGCCATCGTCGGCTCCATTTGAAACTTATTGCTCGCTGGGCTGTCAACACAACGTCGTCAGCTCAGGCAGAGGGAAATAAAGGTTGCTTGGATACCAAAGATTTCTAGTATTTCTCAATACATATATGTAGTTGACTGCAAATTCGATTTGACGTCATGTTTGTAAGAAGAGGAAGAAGTCATAACGGGGCAACAAGTTTATGTCGACCTCATTTCGATTTTTATTATTTTTTCGGTTAGCAAAACAACTGCAAACAGATGCAGCTATAAACAATATAAATAGGATGATTATAAGTTGACCTCTATCTTACCGTTTTTCTATCTCCCTCTCTCTCACTTACTCTTACTCTCTCTGTCTGTGCTTACCTGTGCGTCCAATGAGGCGTTGCAATTTTCGCTGACCGCGTCGCAGTTGTTGCACCTTCGGCTCTGAGCCGTTACTAATGACAAGCAAACATTGGGACAACGCCCCAATGTAATAAGATTTATAAATTGACAATAATGTTAATGAGCAAGCCAATTGGAGGGCAGTTAGTAGAGTTTCCACTAAGTTAGTTGGACATTTAAAAATCATTTTACTAATTAATTTAAATTTATTTTTCAGTTATATAATTTTAAGTAATATACTATTGTAGTAATTCAATAATAAATTAGACTTGTAAATCTATTGATTAAATTATTAATTTGATCATTAAAAAAAAAATAACTGTAAAGCCCAATTTACACGATCGGTTTCCGACCGACACTTTACGTTAATAAATCGTCGGTCTCGTGCGAACACGCAAAATTTTAGAGCGTCGGTTTTTCATCGAATCAAACTTTACATGTGAGAATGACATTTTTTGGTATTTTTTGGCATTTTTTGGTGCTTGTTGAATGGCAACATTTTCCATCGGTCAAAAAGCGTCGGTCGGAAACCGACCGTGTAAATTGGGCTTAACTAAGAATCAATCCTATAAATTATTAAAATAACAAAATACTCAATATTTAGAAATATAAGACTAAACAATTGTTTTTTGTTTTTTGTTTTACACATTCAAGCCATAAAATACAAGGTGGCGCAAAAGAAGTCATCCGATGTTGTTTGGCTCTTATTTTTTTTCGTTTTATGGCATTTCCATCACTTTTGCCAGAACTTCGAGCGACAGGCTCTCGCATTCCAGGCCAATATTCTCTTTAAGGGCTTCAAGAGTTAGAGGCTTTATGACATAAGCCCGCGACTTCAAAAAACCCCATTAAAAGAAGTCTTGAACGGTTTAATCGGGTGATCTGGCCGGCCAGTGCAAATCTCAAAAACGAGATATTAAGCGGTTATTATTATTACATTTTTACAATTATTCCGCGTTCTTGGGGAGTGTATCGCTCCATGGCTTATTCACTTGTATTCTGTATCTGTCTAGAAAACAGATTTGACATTGGCGGCCATTTGCAAAAATGAGAGCATCTTCCAATAGGGTGACTTCTTTTGATCCACCTTGTATAAAACAAAATGGTTTTACAGTGGTTTGTTTGTTTGTAACAAATCTTACACTTTGTTTCATTTTCTTGTATTTAAGATAAAAACAATATTGGAAAGATATTTAATGTATATTAATAATTAAAAGTATCAATGGGTTCACTGCGTGTAAAGTCCTCAATGGATGGATGGATTTGGTCATATATTCCACTATATATATTGTAATTGGAATTTTTTGACATTGACCTCAAAGTCGGCTTCCATTTTTTGTAACATCCGCAACAGAATTTTAAGCAAGCACAACGTTTTGTCAAAAACATTTAGACTTTTATTTAAAAATAAAATTGTTATTTGCGAACCAAGTTTTTAATATTCAACTATTTTTTGAACAGCCCTCGCAGCATCTGCCAAAACATGCAAATGGAAAAACTATTGTAAAACGTTTTTATGCTGGATTTTAGGCTAGAAAACGAGGGTGCGGTTAAAAGTAAGTTTTCAATTTTGAAATTGAAAGAGTTGGTAACGAGCTGATTAGCGTGTTAACTGCGCAATTTTTCGGAATTTGTCTGGCAGCAAAATAGTCTGCGGTTGTTTGGATGCTGTTCGATGCTGGCTAGTTGACGAGCTGTTGATGGCTTGTTAGCTGATAATGATATATGGAAAACGAAATGTCAAAATTAATAAGCGCTGATGGCTGTTTAATGAGCCGCTGCGGCTGTTGCGCCGTTTGCATCATCAATTGAAACCGCTGTCACAGCGGTTGGTCGCAACAATGGATTTAAAACGGTACTGAGAGGTGCTGAGAGGCATATTCAGATGTGGGAAGTGTTATTCAGCATAAGTTGGGCATTTTTTATGCTGTTTTCTTGGAAATTATTGGATAAGCCTTATATGAAACCTAAATTGGGGGAAACATTGTTAAGGATTTTTCAGTTAAATTTTTATACCTGTTACTTAAAATATAAGTAAAAGGGGATATTGTATTCGTTGCAAACAATGTAACAGAGTTATTTTTTAAGTAACGGGTATAATTTAGAATTTTAAAGTTGAATTAAAAAATGAATTTTGTCCTGCATGCTTTATAATTTCTGCATTTAATTTGCCAGAATAGTTAGAGTAAGTTTTGTAGCGTTACTTAAAAAAATTACCACTATGTTCGATGTTTTTTTATCTAACCTAAGAGTTAACTTTTGTTTACAGATTTGGTTTATTGGGAGACTAGAATATAACAAATACTTGATAGAATTTTAAAATACACTGTTACATCTTAAACTATTAAATTTGTCTGTTTGTCTTTTTATGAGTATTACCTTTTTCGAATTTTAGGGATACTTTTTAATCTATTTTCTGAAATCTATTGCTTTCTGAATACCTCTAGTTTGTCGGGTTATGATCGTCATAAAATAGTCGTTTTAGGAAACCTAATTTCTTGCCAGACTTGGGGGTGTGCTCGGCGCCTTCTGAGCTGCTCCGACTGCTACAACTTGGATCTGTGCGTGGACTTTTTCGGATCCTGGAGAAAATGTTGCTTTTCTTGCCACCATTGAACAGTCCCAGTTTGTGAAAGAAACTGCTTCCCCTGGTGGACAGGGATTCTTCGATGACCACATTATGGTTGACCGTTTTTCTGTGCTTAATCCTTTTTTTGTTGGCCTGCGCCTCGTCAAGGACCACAACTTGAATATCAGAATTGCATTCTGTGATCCTTCCATTGTTGCTGTTTTGTTGTTGTGTGGGTTGTTGTGTTATGCTCTGCGACTTTTTGGTGATCATACTTTGATTGACTGATTTGCTGGGTTTGATCATCACGTCATGCTCTCTTTTCAATTGTTTATACGAATTCTCCGCCTTTTTTCTTTCCTTTTCGCAAAGTGTTCGTGCGACAATGCGACGATACTCGATCATATCATGCTGAGAGTTGCGTATCCTCGAGCCTTGATTGTTCTCAAAGCTGCTAACGCTGTCGATGCGATTTAGACTGCCGCTGCCGCTGCCACTGCTCAAATTTGAAATAAAGGAATGTCCTTGTTGCCGACTGCCCGCTGTGGTGCGCAAAGGAAATGCCGAGTATTGTGAGGACGCATTCATAGATTGAGCTGCAGCGTTTTGTATCTCTGCGGGCTGAAATACTTCCCATTGTTAATCACTGTTTGCTGAAGCTTCAGAATTAATTAAATAAATTTTTGTTTAAATAAAATCAAGGAAAGTTCACAGGTTATCCTTGGCACAACAAGGATTATTGCAGAGCCCCGTAGATTTTTAAAGTGTTTAACATGAAGTAATCTTAATTAATTACTTCCAAAATATACATATTTTTTCAATTTGCTGGCAATACCTTGAAAAAAAAAAAATGTATGCAATAAATTTAAGTTTCGTTAATTTTTTAATTTTAGCCAAATTTAGTAATAAAGAATGAGACATGAGAAAGTTCAATTTACCTATCAAATTTCAACAAGATATAAACATTTTGGAAATTATTGTATAAGTAGATTTCTTACCTTATTTGGAGTCTGGTAAAAGGACTGAGGATTATTGCTAGCCGTAGATCCAGGCTTCATTTGTGCCATGCTATATGTGTTTGCCGTAGGATGTTGCTGCATGGCATACCAATAGTTGTAGTTCTGTTGAGGCTGTTGTGCCTGATACCAGATTTGCCCTTGTCCCTGCACCTGTCCCTGTCGTTGTCGTTGTCCTTGAACTTGACCCTGCATGTTCCTCAGTTGGTTTTGAGATTGCTCTTGTTGCTGGGCGTAATAATTTGGCATGTATGCGGAAAATGTCGTTTCCATGGATGATCCTGGTCCCGACATACTATGCACTTGATTTTGTGGATGATTATATTGTGCAAAAGAGTTGACATTGGGCATGCCATTATAATAATACCAATTGGGCGCGTTTGAGTTACACATTTCGTAGTGCTGCTTAGAAAAGGGGAACAAGTTCACTAGATTTTCTTGGCGGAGTTGTTAAATTATGAAATTTCAAAACGCATACATATGTATGTATGCATATGTTGCTTCAAAATAAAAGAGAGTTTTTTAAAATTAAATTCTGATTTGTATTTTAATTTATTTTATTTTATGTACAATGAAACTACCCTAAAAATATAAACCTTTTACTATAAGAGTTTCATATGCAGTGTAATTTGTACTTAGAGTATTGTGCATTCGTCAAAATTAAACAAATTTGGCGTAAATTTACAGAAAATTTTTCATTTATAGCATGCAATATCATTTATTGAGCAATTAAGAACATTGTACATATGTACTATATACATATGTATATTACTAGATATTTCAAAAGTCTGCTTGTCAATAAGATTGCGCCATTCTAAAGGAACTATAAAGATAGACACTTTGTGAATTTTTACATTGGATTACGTTGAGTAAAAGTTCAAGAAAGTATTACATAAGCTATCTTCTCCCCATCTGGACTGATAATGTATTCATGATCGTATAATAGACACAGAAGTTAATTTAGAAGCGAATTAGCATATATCGGTTACAGGGTATTTCGTAGTCGAGCTTACTTGTTGTTGTCTGTTGTAAGCAGCCTGGTTTGGCTGATGACCCCAAACTTTAGATTTTATGTTGGAACTCTGTCCCATTTGGTGGGCTGCCATTTCAGGTCTTCCTGTTGAAAGAATCCTTGATTATCACGCCGTCGAACTGTTGTGCCGGCATGGATTTAAAATTTCGGATACTCTGCATAGAATTGGGTTATGACAAGAAATTTTTGCTGAACACGTTGTACAATAATTGAAGACTAAAAAATTAATGTAATGAGAATTTCTGACAGACAAAGCAAAGTCAGTGCCTGGCATGCTTCACTGTAGCTCGGACCCTTCGCGTTTTGTCACATACATTTTGATGAACCCCCCTAAGCAATTGCCGTCAACATTTTAATTGTTCATAATTTATGAACTTGTCGACGACAACGGCGACATCATAAAAACCTCCGAAACATAAACAAACAAAATGTTATGCAATGCCACGCCCCGACCGCCTACAAAGACAAACAATCTGTGCATAGAAATGAATTTCATTTTGTTGTCGTTTGCTTTGCTGTGCGAGGGAAACAAACGCGACCCGAGAAGACCAAACGAGACTAGACCACTTTATTCCCAAACACCTGGCACCTCACATGGGTAACGAGTTCACGTAGAGGGAAAGGTGAGTGAGAGAGAGAGCGAGAGAGGGGTTGTGGCACGCTTATAAGCAAACGTCACTTTTGCTAATTAAAAGTTCAATGCGCAACATTTGCAACAGCCAAATGACAATCAAAAGCACAACAGCACTGACAATGACAAAGGGAATGAGGTGAACGAAACAACAATGAAGAATTCATCCATTCTGGAGCTGTCGAATTTGAAATACCCTTGTCCAGCTATTTTTAAAGTAAATGAAATATTCATGTTCAGTGAAACATTTATAAATTAGAGATTTAGTTTTCCCAAAATATAGCAATGAGATTCAAAAGTAAAAAAACATTTATAAAAAATTGTTATTATTATTATTATCAATTTTTATATTTTTATCAGAGAGAAATTAAGTATAGTTCCCTTGAAAGTTAAGTTTGTTACCTTATTAAAATTTCAAAGAATTTTAAAAAGATTTGTATCTAATTTCTTAATTTCATAAACTGGGCTTACATTAAATTTTTAGTTTCTTAGATAGAGAATTTTGTATAAGAATATGATATAAAATAAAAACCCGACATTTTAAGGCTCCTGATGTACTTAACGTACATAGCTATCCGAGTTGCTTGGAAATAATATGATAACATTTTCTTAAGTTAGCTTGACATGCGTTGAACAAATTGGAGAAACTTGTGTTACCAAAAAAAAAAATACTGAATGCAATTGATAAAAAACTACACTCCTCAATATGTTTTAATTGGATATGTTATGAGTAAGGTCATTATTAAATTAAGTTAAATATATTGCAAAAATGTTGTGAGAAATTTAAAAAAAAATGGACCAATAATCAAAAAAGCTTAGTGATAATTTTTAAAAAATATTAATTCCTTAACTGTTATCTGTTAACATTTCACTACGTTATATGATCAAACGAAGCTGTTCCTAGAATTTGTTGCTTTTATATTGCTGAAAATTCTCGGAATACTTCAGAACAATATTATAATTCAAGCTTGTCGGAAAGGGTGTTCAAGGAAAGAGCATACATATGTAGTTAATTCATTTGTAACGTTGTTTCTTTGGGTCTCCCTTTTGTCTGCGATTGTCTGTCTCATTTCGAGTTCTGTTTTAAATAACATGCGAAATCAGTTTTTAATTATTTAATTAATTGCGCAACGTTATGCAAATATCCGATGGACTTTTGCAGAATTAAAAACTTCTGTGTAAAAGCCAAAGAAAAGCTTTAAAACACGTGTTAAAATTATACTCACTTGTTGGGGAAACGATTGCAATTATTTTTTTTATGGATTAAAGTTGTTGTACAGATAAAACGCAAAATTAATTATATAATTGCCATCTCAGAATTTCTACTCATTTTATCTACCAAATAAATCTCAAATTAACCTCATTACGAATTTGGTCATGCCATCTAATTACATTACATTCCAGTTTCAATGTGCTGTTGCTCTTTCAAACGGGAACCACAAACACACACACACACACACATATGTACAAACATATGAAGACCACATAAACTCACCTGCGAGCTTTTACACACACCAACGCCTACGCTACCCCAACCCCTGAGGAATTCGCTTTATTTATGACCTCGCCTGTGATATTTGAAGTTTTATTTTTGATTTTTTGACTTTTTATTTGACTCGGCGGCATCCAGAGGACGGACATTTACTGCAAGTGTTGACAACCGCAAACATCACTTTCCGGTTGATTTGTAGGGCAACTAAAAGTGAAAGAAGAGAAGAATATTTCGTATTCTACTACCTGGTCATAATTACTGCACATTTTTACGCTTATTAGAACTTTTATAGCTTATCTGTTAAAAGCAGAAAAGAGGAATTGATAAATGGCAAAGATTTACATGAAAAGTTTTAAAAACATTCCTTCATAGCTTGATGCGCGTTCCCCTGAAAATGCTGAAAGCTACTCATACAAAGTATTTTTAGCGTTTTCCAATTTGTGAAACGTGCTCGGCGACCTTTAGCGCTCCCTGGTGGGCATTTAAATAGTTTAGGATTAATTGAGCCAAAAAATTTGTGAGCTATGGGATTCATAAATTATGACAATTCATTTATTCAATTGATGCAGCGAGAAAAACCATAAAGATCTGTGTGGTTTTGAACCAAAAATGTTGTAAAAACTTCCACTGAAAGAATTTGTTTTCTTAACATTTTAAGTGTTGCAATTGATTTTAGTTTGTAAAATACCATTGCAAATCAATTAAAAGCGAATTTAGTGAAAACTCATACATTTGGTAATCACAAATATGCGAGCTGTTTTCCATCGGTAGGAGAAAATTTATTTATTTCAAAAAACGTTAACAATGTACAGTAATGCTAACGACAAAAAAATATTTACTTAATAATTTTAAGCCCTTAAAAAATGGGTTAACACCATTTTATAGAGTAAAATATAATACAGTCGAACTTCCCTAACTCGAAGTTTCTCTAACTCGAACAAAGTCGAGTGGCAAATTTCATACAATTCTACTTTCCTAACTCGAAGTCTCCATAAATCGAATTTTTTTCGTGGATAATGGTGATTCGAGTTAGGGAAGTTCGACTGTATGTTGAGTTATTTATATTATACAATTTAATTTATAGCTGGTTATAATTAAGTCCCTAAAGTCTGTAATAATACTGCACTAAAAAATACTTTACTGTAATCAAAAATTAATTATAAAGAATACTAGCATAAGATACAAAAATTCACCAATATATATACATATAAAGAATAAATAAAATCAACGTAAATTAACCTAATTTAAATTCTCAATAAAATGAGAAAAATCGTGTCTTTGCGAATGTAGCTTGCGATATTTTCTTTTGTGCAGCAAAAATTTCCAGTCAAGTGTTATTGCAGCCACGCCCCTTGTCTTACCGACGCCCTCAGATTTTACTTGACTCTTCGGGCAAATTAAACGCGCTCGTTCGAAGAAATGAGTAATGTCGTTTGTACTTAATTTGAATGACAAATGTTTCAGGGCCGTCATCGTATTTATTACACTCACTGTTGTTGTAGTTCTTATTGCTGTTGTTGATTATGCAAGGGATGCTTAAAAGAGAAGAGTCTGTCTCCCTTTTGACATATATCTTCTTTCACTTCCCTGGTAACCTGACATTTTGTTGTTGCCTTCATTAATCGTCTGATACGCAAGAGCTAAACAATATTTTGCTTAATTATGCTAATGCCACATCCTTAAACAATGGCACGAGTTGTATTGATTTAAGTTCTTATCAAGATTATGTGTGTTTCTGTGTTTGTTTGTTTAATTATTTGTTTGTTTACACTAAACCTAATGATTTTCTCTCTCTCTCTCTCTCTCTCTTTCTGTATATGAATGAATTTAATATTAAATTTTATCAGATAAAATATCTCGAGTTTTACATCATTTTAATTGTTGGTATTTCTCTTTAATTACAGCATGAAGCCAGAAATGATTACCAGAAAATTCAGATAAAAATGCCAGCACAAATTTATTGGAAGACTATACAAATTCGAGCAGTTTTGCTCTTGGTAAGTGTGAGAAACAATCACTGCTGACGACAGTCAGCGCTAGTGACGAAAGCAGCACGAAGTGTGCGAAAGCGACTAGCATATATACACAGAAAGAATGGAAAATTTGCTGACTGTCCGATCAGGTCGAGTTATATACCGCTCGAAAGGTATAAATTTAAATAACAAATGTGCGTAATAAGACTTTTAGAAACTCACCTTGTTCGAAGATAAACAGGTGTAAGTGGAAGGGAAAAAATTTCAACGATTTGCAAAAATGGGGCCGCTGGAGCCTTAAGACAGTTTTTTAGTGACACAAATTATATTTTTAATGATTTATATGTAAAACTTAATATTATTCTTAGCAATATTGGATCTCAGAAATTTTTGGGGCTTGAAAATGTTTTCGTCACTAGACTTTTACCTCGTGAAGAGTTTTTTTATAAGATATTAAATACATGTGATTTGATTTATACTATATTTCGACATTAATTCGTAATCCAATACGAGGATTGGATCCAAAAATAGACTTACAAAACACTTCTACAATTTTTGATTATTTTAGAATATTTATTATTTAATTTATAAGAATAAATGGGATTGTTTTCTTATTAGTTCAGTTCGAAATAATATTGAAAGTACCACACATCACCTGAATATATTATCAATCCATATTGTAAATAATATTTAAAATATAAATATTATCCTTTAAAATCCAAGCCCCCAGCACTTATAAGATGACCGCTTAGATTTTTCACGAAACCCTAAAACATCCATGAAATAGACCTATATAATTTCGCCTTAATCTGAAATCCCCCAAAGTTTGTTTTGATTTGGGTTTAGATAAGGTACTCACACATCCTTTTTGGTATATTTTATCTTTGCAACCGGAAGAGAACATAAAACCTAAGCATAATTTTCCACTTAAAACATTTTGGGGCAAACCCAAACTGCAACTTAAATATGTTCTCATAATCATAAAAGTTATTTTGCTAAAAATTGTGTGACAATTATAAACCAACGTCAACCATATCCATCCAGCCCGTTAACATCAATGGCGTTGACTTTCACTTCATCTCCATCCTGTCGCCATTTTCAGTTAGGAATGGCGCAAGATTCATAAATTTTAAAGCAGCCCACAAAAAAGGCCAAGCATCAAGTTCCCCCAAAAATGTAATAAAACATCAAATTACCAATAATTTAACTGTGGCGTAAACCAGGCAAGAAAAGTGTTAAGGTTGAACCCTTTTTGTTTTTGTACTTGTTGCCTTCTGTTGGTGAACTGGAAAAGGGGGAAGGAAAAGGGGGGACAGTGTTGCTTAAGAGTCCTGACAGCAACACGTGCCGCTTTGTGATTGCGGATACTTTTCGACGGATTTAGCAACCCGTCCGGCATTTTATAGCGCCAATGAAGCATTGCTACCCGAGGCCCAGTTTGTAACCCAAAGCCAAGTTCAATGCGTTTCTGCTGGTCATTGGCTTTTGGGAAAATGGGAAGAGTGAGGCCAAAAGGATTACGCCATGTGGTTTGTAATCTGCTTTATATGTATACACATATCTACTCCATACAATACATATATGTATAAATATGTTGTGTGTGTGCGTTACTTCTAATGTGGGGGCGTGTCATTGCCCACAACTTGTTACTGTGTGCACATTACCATAATGTGTTTTATCTGACTGCTGACTGCTTTGGCCCTTAGTTAGAAATCACTTAAGATGCTCAGACTTTCAGCCCCTTTCCCTGAACTACGAGCATACAATTGCCCTTTCCTTTAACTTGCTTTCTCCTACGGTTGACTGCGCTGCTCGTCTGGACAGGACATTACAGGACAGCATGGTTATTTCTGTTGGTTAAGCAGCGTGCCTCACGTTCACATCTCCCACTTTCTCCTTCTCATTGTATAAGTCCCTTGTCCATGTCCTTGTCTTGGCATTTGTTTCGACTTGCGTGAAATTGCAAAATCAATCAATTCGATTACGTATACGTAATATTTATAAATATTTAATGTTAAGCTTTATACGCATTTTTGCTGCCTGCCTTCGGTTTGATGTTATGTAAATGGGTATTGTCTACATTATAAGAGTTGTGCAGGCGTTTCCCCATCTATCTTTGTAACTGTATGTGTTTGTGTATACGCTTATGTAAATGTATTTGTGTACGCGTGTACTGCTGTGTTTTATTAGTGTGTATTGCCTCCTGCGAGTTCGCCCCGGGGACCATTGTATACTTGTGGGATGACTCGGCCCGGACTCCTTTCAAATGGTTCCGATATGTTAATAAGTAATTCTGAGGCAAACATGGGCAGAACCGCAAATTTGCTGAGCTCATTTGGGACGCTCAATATATTGTCTAAGTACAATTTCTTATGAAGTCTCTATTCAATTGGAGCTTAGATAATTTTGACTGTTACCCTAACTGAGAATATTATTCATTTTGCCATATAGCATGCCTCTTTGCATTAAAGCTATATTAATTTTTTGGCATAAAGAGAGTTGCAAATGAGTTTAATTTTTTTAAAAACAGTTTTTCACTTTAAATACTCCAAAGCCATTAATTGTTTTTTACGCATATGCTTAGCAAATATTTGTAACAGGCAGATGAAAACATTTCTGACTATTTATTTCCCATAAAAATGAGTTAAAGTAGCGGAATGTATTGAATATTAACTTATAAAAGAGGTTCAAAATTTTATTGTTTTAAAATCCTTTGTTATATTTTCAGAATAATTCAAATAAAGCTCTTCTGTTAATATGATATACTATTTATTTAATAGCACTGAAATCTTTTTCAATAATTTATGGAACTTGAACATTAAGTGACTATTTTTTTATGATACTTTTGACCTCAACACTTTTGGTTCGATTTGTGCATTTTGGTTGACCAAAGTTAGTTGCGTTTTCGCCTGTTTTTAGCTGAGTTCATGAAATATGTAAACGTTTGTTGTGTGCATTCGTCGGTTGCATTCCTTTCGACTCCCTTTAACCCCTCGCATAGCTGTTGCCACAGTGGTTGGCATATTTTAAAGGTTGCCTTTTTTTGTTTGGGTCCTGTTCACTTTTGGACTTTATACAGTGGCGGCTTTTAAATAAATGCTGCGCTTTTTGTCAGTCCACCAACAATAAAAGGCTGCAAAAAAGTTTGTTTAATTGTTTTAAAATGTCTGGGTATGAGAGTATGTGTGTGAGAGAATGAGAGACGATGCTGGAGCGTGAAATGTTTTCGCATTTTATTTGCCCACATAATTTATGCATGTGTTGCCTCTGGCTGAGCTCTGTTGAGCGGCTGCGGAGAGTTATCGGGGATTGCGATTAAAATGGCAAAAAAGTCAAGATTCGATGTTAAATATTTGGTTTTCATTGAATGAATTTGTTTGATAATGGAAATCAAAATGCAAATCGGTAAATTTGTTTTGATTTGTCAATCGATCTGTGCATTTAACGAAGATAGAAACTTATAGATTTCGCTGACAGGCAATCGAATTAAATACATGTCAATTAATATACCTTTTTAAAAATTCATAAATGATTTTAATCGTAGTACAAAAGAATACACTGCTCAGTTTTGTCTAGAAACTTGGCATTCAAAACCGTAAATATGCTCTTCACATATCGGAGAATTACAAAAGAATTGAGTTTACAAAAACTAAGCATTAAAATGTTGACTGGACAATTGGGAATTTCTTAAATATAGAATTGAGAAATATTGTATTTGTTATATAAAAATGAGTAGAGTTCTAAATATTTTAAAATAATTGGTACACACAAAAATGAAGAAATAGTAAAAAAATTGTTTAGAATTTTTTTATTTCTTTTGCCTACTTTACTGTAGAGATAAAAAATATTCAGTAAGCAGTATTTTTTATAAGTGCAATTAAAATAGCATTTTCATTATCGCTGCGTTTCTTAATGCTAATGAAATATACTACTCTTTTATTTTCTAGTGGATTAAATGTAGGGTAATTGATAGATTGATGGAAATGGAATTGGTCAAGGTAGACATATGATATTCGAGCTGAATGATGGCACAGCATAAGCTGCCTATCTCAAGTGATAAAGAAGAGATAACTCAATTAGCGAAGGAAACGTTGCTGCAGACGCTGGAATTTCCAAATAGCATTTGAATTGCTGAGCTGCCATTTAGGAAGCATTTGCGACTGACATACATACATCTAAAGGTATTATAGTAGTATCTGTATATGGGTCATCAAAATGTTGTCAAGGCTCAACAGTTGAGAATGACCGAAAATCGCATGACAGTTTCACGCATTGCTATCGCCAACTGAGCGAGAGAAACAGATAGGGAATGGAGAGGAAGAGGAAGAGGGAGGGGAGGCCGAGGAGAAGGCAACTGCAAATTGCTTCGTATTAATCAACGTCGGACTTTGGACCCGCACATGCCGCAGGTTCTGTCACATACATAGGCCACCAAATGTGTGTCCTCTTGGTTTTGTTCACTGTCGTTCTCCGTATGTGTGTGTGAGTGTGTTTGTGTGCTTGCTGGTGCGTAATAATTGCTTGGCCATAGGCTCAGCGTCAACTTCACAGATACACTTGCACACACTCACAACCGAACACTAACGCACACCTGCCACAGATAGTTCGTGATAGTCAGTCATGTGATTAGCCGCACACAGGCGAGTGTGAATATTTGTATATCTGCACGTGTGTGTGCTTGTGTGCGTGTGTGTGTGTGTGTCCTGGAGCCTAATCCTGCGAGCGTATGAAATTATGCGGAAATTGTTGCATATTTAAGTGGGCACGCGTGAATAACTGTTAAAAAGTTTCCAGCAAATTTTAAGCGCGACGAAAATATGTGCAAACATTTTAATACTCGTAGTAGCGGATTTTGATGGGAAAACCTAAATAAACAACAAACTAAAAGTGCTATAATCGTAGAGTGCAGAGGGTTCGACTTAAATATATGTACTTCGTGATCAAGATAGTTTTTTTTTCTCATTTTACTAACCGATCGTCAAAATATTTATAAGTTATTGTATACCAATATTTGAATTTTAAAATTGACGCATATATACCATATAATTATATATAATCGAATTTATATATAATATTAATACGCTAAGCCAAATACATACATTTTTTTTTTAACTTTTTGTAGTGATTAAAGATTATAAGAAGACATAGCCAATAATTCTTCGAATATATATAACATAGACTTATATAGAAAAATATCGGTTAGATTTTCGGCTATATCATTTTTGTCTATTTGATATGATGTCATAAAATCATAAATTTTTCTTCAAAAATTAAAATAAGATATTTTATATTTAACGATCTTAAAATAAAACAGACTGCATATTATGGTATACCAAGTTATAATTGCGAACTGGGCCTGCACCTTTCACATGCAATTTATTGTATCCAATTACCCAAGTTTTGTTGGCCAACAACCAGTTCTGGGCCATAATTCAATAACCCAGAAAGCATCAACCTCAACCGGCAACTGAAGAAATCTTTTGGCCCTCTCTCGAAAAGCCGCAGAGAGCAAACTCAACCTGAATTTAACAAAATGATAAATTAATTTTAACAATTGTTGCTGAAATTGAAATGCATAACTTTTTTGCTGTTGTTGCTTGTTTTTTTGTTTTCGTTTCGCTTCGTTTTTCGTTTGCTTGGAAATCATTTGAGCGATGCACAAAAACTTTGAGTAATTGCCAAAAGAAAAGCGCAGAAAAGAAAATCTAGAATGAAGGGAGCGAGTTGGAGGAAAAGTCAAAGCAAAGTATAAACTAAGCCAAGTTTGTTATAAGTACATTGTAATATATGTAAGTATAGTGTACTATATATTATGTATAAGAAGTTTCTCCCCTCGGAAACGTGAACTATTATTGGCACGTTACGTGGCAACTGCGGAAAGGGTGACTGAGTTGTGGAAATATCCCGAGCTAGGGTCAGTCACATACATACATA